>BLSH010000676.1:19331-54136 GCA_018402905.1 Glandirana rugosa
AAGTTTATAGTCATTTAGACCTGATATGTCGGGGACCACAAAGATACCGTTAGCGTCCATGTGTCTCTAGAGTATGGCGGAGTATCGTGCATATAACGAAAGTCCCTCTCCGACCGCCTTTATGTAGTCTCGACCACATCGTCATTTTAGACGTGGGGACACACGGGACGCGTACGCAAGAAAGTCCGTAAACATGAGTTCTCTATCTTATCACCCTCCCCGACTTCAACTACGATTCCCAGACTCAGCCGCGTACGCATCTTCCATATTTCTCCCCCGTCTCAAATGTTCTCCCCAGACCGAATCCCAAAGAAGTTCGGTTAATAAAGTGTTCAGGTTTGGCTTGAAGAAACCCTAAGCCAGACCCCTCTTGTAAACTCTGCCCCCTCTTTATACCTTCTACGCATGCGCCGACTCAGACCCTTAGCATCAACTTCAGCCCCTCCCACTATTCTATCTCTTGAGTACAAATGCCTGAAAGAACGCATGCGCAGGGCACACAGGGGTGCAGATTTTACTGCTACACCAGCTCTGATGTATTTCCGCCAGCCTCTCCCTGAAAGCAATATACGTGCTATGAGGCGGTATGAGATCTCTGTGTACCTGCGATTGCCATAGAAACACCAGGGGCTGTATAGTCCAGATTTACTGATATTTGAAGTCATATTACTGATGGGTGCCCCTGATAGGGGTGGAGGACCCCCCCCCCCATCTAGTAGTGTCACAATCATAGCATGCTAAGGCTCTGTGCACCACCTTCACTTTCTGCGTTATAAAGCGATTTAACTGACACGACGCGTGAAAAATGCACGTTGTGCTTGGGATTAGTTATTGGCATCCCAAAGTGGGTAGTAAATGTGCATTTTGGCTCACACAAAAACGCATAACGCAGGGCTTGACAAATTTACTTACAGCTAAAAAAAGTTAGGAGCCAGTTTATTTAACAAATCTTACAGGGGGAACATGTAAGACATCCCCTGAAGGTGAACATATGCTTTAACCCTTTCAAAGCCAGAGCCGTTTTTGCGTTTTTTTTTGCACACGTTTAAAAAATGATTTTGGGCCTGAAGATTACATAAAACCCCCAAAAATTATATATTTTCTGAAATCAGACAACCTAGAGAATAAAATAGCGGTAGTTCCATTTTTTTATATCACACAATATTACCGCAAGTGTCAAAATTTCAATACAAAGCACATTAAAAGTTAAATATATGCGGCATAAAAATGCAATAAATGACCCAATTTTTTGGTGCACCGAATAAATAAATACACAACATGTCAAACCTTAAACATGCCAGTACCTTATATTTTCCATAGGAAACTCTTTAAAAGCCCCCTATAGGTCATCAGTTTAGCGTTACGAAGGGGGTCTGGTGATAGAATTATGTGTATCGCAATCTATGTTCTCAGGCGTAGGCGCCCCACCGCATGCGTTTACATTTATATGTGCATATATGTGGGGCCTCAAATTGTTTTGGGGGGGTTGTGCTTGGGTGTAACTTACATTTTTTACAATTAAAAACATTTTTTTTTTACTTAACTTTTTTTCCCATCACATAGGGGACAAAGCCCCTATGTGATTATTCTTTTTTTTTTTTTGCTGATAGGATCTCTTTAAAGAAACATCCGAGGTGTAAAAGATCCTGAATGTCTCCTTTTGTGCTCCACTGAATGTAATGCAATGCACATCACACTTCTATACATTCTTTCCCGGCCTTGATGGCCGAGGAAACTTTGAATGGGGATGTCTTATGTCACTTCCAAGTCACCTACTAGAAGGGGAGGAGAGCAGATGTTTGTCCGCTCTCCTCCCTCCCCTCTCCATGGCGGCACCCCCTATACCGGTCCCGGGCACACAGACGGGTAAACGGAGCCCAGGAGAGAGAGGAGAATTTGGGGTGATAGCCCAGGCCCCAGGACAAAACTTGTGGTCACCATGATGACTTGTCATCTGGGGTTTGTTGAGCCCTAGAGGGGAATACAAAAGAGAGAGGGGCGCACCGACCTTGTGCAATACCATAAAACCATTTATTGAAAGATAAAATCCAGCATAAAATATACTCACAAGTGGAGCAGTGTCAAAGGCACGTAAGTTATATACAGTGACGTCAGCTATGGAGGATCCAGATGGTACCATTAGCAAGGCTAACGCGTTTCCAGGGCGAACCCTCTTCTTCAGAGCCTAGCAGTCAACTGAGCTGTCCCTCTTAAATACCCAAGTGTGAGTGGATCAGAACCCTCCCCTCTGGGGGGAGGGGGGGGTCGGGGAGGGAAAGCAAGGGAAAAATCCCATTAGGGCAGGGAAAAGGGGGGGGGGGAGCCTCTTGTAGCAATGTATTGCCCCCTCCTGTGTTGCTGGCCACTCCCAGTCGGGTATATTGCTATTGGTAACATAAATGATGTTAGAAATAATGTAACAGATAAATACTAGAAGTGCATACAAACACAACCATCTAAACATTTGTACAACTGAGGAAATAGTACACAGTAAGTGAAGACGCAATTGCCCATGTGTACGTGAATGCGCCGCCCACCACCCGCACCAGCAGGCATCCAGGGTATATTAGAGCTTGTGGGCACAGAACCGCCAGCGGGTGTTTTAACAGAGATAGCGCATGCAGGGAGAATCATTCATAAATTCATTATTAAAATAGTACATAGAATAGTTAGTGCAGTATTTGGTAAAATCATTGGTGGCATGCCTCATAAATCCCGCCGGGGGAATACATTACAGAAAATTATAGGTAGTGTACCTCTTTAATCTCGCGCCGGCGAGATTGCATTTCATTCGGCTCGTAGAGCCTAGCAGTGGACGTGGAGAGAGAGGGGAGGGGAGGGGGGGGAGTGAGGAGAGGGGCTGGCGCTCGCACATGCGTAGAACGCGAGCCCGTGCAGTGACCCGGAACAGGACCCAGAGACTCACTCAGGGACGTCCCATCCGGGTCACCCATGACCAATGGTGGCGAACTGGCGGACCGCCGACAGGGGGAGGGAGCCACTGCGGCAGGGCAGGCAACACCACTACCTGAAGTGCAGCCAATCAGAGCACTCGCAGTTGCTCAGCAACACATACTGAGCGCCGCCGGCTGCCTGAACGTGTCAACCCTTTGCTGACACTTGGGATGCCGAACGGCGCACACGCACACGCACTCACAGTTTGCTGTGTCTACCATAGTTTATTAAAGCATTGTGTTGTCATAAACAACTATAGTTTTGTAAGAAAATTCTTGTTTTCATACCTGTGTAATTCAGTGCTGCTGATTTCCACTTCTTGTCTACATGCACTATAGCAGTGGTTCTCAACCTCAGTCCTCAAGTACCCCCAACAGGCCATGTTTGCAGGTTTTCCTTTATCTTGCACAGGCGCTTTAAATCAGAGTCAATGGCTTGGTATTTTGGACAGCTATTTTATCTAACAGAAATTCCCAAAACATGGCCTGTTGGGGTACTTGAGCACAGGGTTGAGAACCACTGCACTATAGCAAAAGTGGGGGCGGGGCGGTTCTAATGGGATAGCAGTGGAGGACTTGGCTTGCACAGTGTGTTTTAAAGTGGTTGCTTGTAGTCCCTATCAGAAGCCCATGTGACAGGGTGACAAAACAGAAGCACAATTTGGAAACATGGACAAAGGGTTGTCATCCTATAACAGGAAGTGTCTGCACATGGGCCTTCATGGGTATTATTTTGATAAAAGCTGCAGATTTAAAAAGGATTAGAAGTGACTCTTTAATGTATTAAAGCTTACACTGGGTTTTAGTGATTGGGTTTACATCTACTTTAACCACTTCTCCCAAATAGACATACCCGTATGTCCTCATGTTTCAGTGGTTCTACTAGCGTCATGGCTGCAGCTGCACTCATTACCCTGGTATCTTTTTTTTAGAGCTGACAATATATAAAAGTTGCACTGATATGCACTTTAAATGAAGGATGTGATGGTCATATACCTGCCCTATTGCATATCAGTGCAATTTTTATATATCATATACAGGTATGGAAGCTATAGTCTTACCAGGCTACCCGTAGCTTCATTTAAAGTCCCACCTCCTTTGCTCCCCCACCCTTTCCTCAATATGAATTAGAGCTGACAATGCTCTATAATGTAAAAGCGATCCGAGTGGCTAAACAGCTGTGGCAGAATGTGGTCCTTCCCCTCCTGCCGCCATCCTGGGTTCTCCCATTCCATCGGGGATCCAGGGACTGAAACTGGCGGTCAAGATGGCACACTATAGAGATGAAGGAAAAACGTTTGTTTCCTTCATCTCTATGGTCTATGAAATCGGATGCGATGAGGATTCTGTCACCTCCGGTCACCTCTCAGTAAAAAGTACCAGTCACTACCCCAGCTATCACAAGGGATGTTGTTCACCCCTTGTGATAGCAATAAAGTTGATCCAAAACATGTACAGTGCCTTGAAAAAGTATTCATACTCCTTGAAATTTTCCATATTTTGTCATGTTACAACCAAAAACGTAAATGTGATCCTCAGCTCAGGCGGGAGAATCTGTCCACAGGACAACTATTAGTCATGCACTGCACAGATCTGGCCTTTATGGAAGAGTGGCAAGAAGAAAGCCATTGTTGAAAAAAGGCCATAAGAAGTCCGGTTTGCAGTTTGCGAGAAGCCATGTGGGGGACACAGCAAACATGTGGAAGAAGGTGCTCTGGTCAGATGAGACCAAAATTGAACTTTTTGAACTAAAAGCAAAACGCTATTTGTGGCGGAAAACTAACACTGCACATCACCCTGAGCACACCATCTCCACTGTGAAACATGGTGGTGGCAGCATCATGTTGTGGGGATGCTTTTCTTCAGCAGGGACAGGGAAGCTGGTCAGAGTTGATGGGAAGATGGATGGAGCCAAATACAGGGCAATCTTAGAAGAAAACCTGTTAGAGTCTGCAAAAGACTTGGGACTGGGGCGGAGGTTCACCTTCCAGCAGGACAACGACCCTAAACATACAGCCAGAGCTACAATGGAATGGTTTAGATAAAAGCATATTCATGTGTTAGAATGGCCCAGTCAAAGTCCAGACCTAAATCCAATTGAGAATTTGTGGCAAGACCTAAAAATTGCTGTTCACAGACGCTCTCCATCCAATCTATTTTGCAAAGAAGAATAGGCAAAAATATCACTCTCTAGATGTGCAAAGCTGGTAGAGACATCCCCAAAAAGACTTGCAGCTGTAATTGCAGTGAAAGGCGGTTCTACAAAGTATTGACTCAGGGGGGCTGAATACAAATGCACCCCACACTTTTCACCTATTTATTTGTAAAAGATGTTGAAAACCATTTATCATTTCCTTCCACTTCACATTCATGTGGCACTTTGTGTTGGTCTAGCACATAAAATTCCAATAAAATACATTTACGTTTTTGATTGTAACATGACAAAATGCTGGAAATGTCAAGGGGTATGAATACTTTTTCAAGGCACTCTATGTGAGAAGTGTCAGAATTGGCTTGGGCAGCAAGTAGTTAGTTTTGAATATTTCTTAAAATAAACAGGTTTTAGCAGGATTTCTATGTGGACTTATTTGACATTTTTACAGAAATACACTTTATGCCCTTAGTATCTCATTTTACTGACTTGTCTACGGGCTCGCTTACATCAGAGGTTAGGCATGGTAACCGGACCTGTTATTGGTCTCGCCATTCATCTGTTGAAATCATTTGTTGGGCAATAAGATGCTGCCGTCCATCAGCTACATGCTACAAATTCCTTCTCGCATCTTTGGGAGTATTGTTATGACCCCAGAACTGTCCAGAAGCAAATGCGGTCCAGTTATTGGATGCTGAATGCGTTCTAGAGCGTTCTGCCATAAAGCAGTGCCCTCCAGCTGCCTGCAGGAGATTGGCAGCACACGTTCAGGATTAGAACCACAGGGCAGTTTTCTGACATTTGATGATGTATTGAGTGGGAGAAGTCTTAGTAGCATGAACTAAATGGTGTTTACAGGCAAAGAATGTATCCACAAGGCAGCCTTCTGTACTCAATTACCAGGGACAGACCTATGTTTTGATGACTGTGCCTAGATATGTCCCTGATTTGAAAAAACAGCCCAATTCAAAGTAAAGGGTATTTAAAGTGAACCTGTTCTTTGCGCGTGCAAGGCAAAGGAACTTGTCTACTTTAACCTATCCCTCACCTGCACCACATACTTACATTCCCTTAGTTCCCTAGGAGCTCCATTCATCTTCTGGGTGCAAGAGAAGTCACACTGCGTATGCTATGAGTTTCTCAAAACTTTACATAGGGCTGTAGACTCTTTCCATGTGACAGCACCGGGTGTCAGGAAGGGAATGCCAGCAGACAAGATGACTCCCTTGGACAGATTCCTGTTCACGGGTCTTCGCATGCACGTAGGACATGTGCACATGCTCATGCCCAGGTGCATGCGCATTATAATAGATATGGGCGAGCATGCATTGGAATGTGCATGCGCACCTCGTGACAGATTTTGGCGCTAAATTACTATTTAAACTGGGCTAGTGCTCAGGATCAGTGCTGTCTTGTCTACAGTGTTCCTGTGAAAGCCTGCAACCTGTTACTCTGCATCTGTCTCCAGTTATTGACCTGGCTTGCCTTGACTACTCCTGAACTCCGCCCGATCCGCCCCCTGCTTGTCCCTGACCTTTACTTCTGCTTGTGCCCATTTCTGCTACTTTGATGATTTGTTACTTACCTGGCCTGTACGTGACTTCGCTCCTGCATCTGTACCTGTGTATGACCCAACTCATCTGACCCTTTCTATGTTCTATGCTATGTTATGGATCTGGGTCCCACTGGTTTCTGCCAGTTCTGTGTTGATGTCACTGTCGGACATCTTCCAATGTCGAAAGGAAGTAAGCCTGATGTGTCTTTCATCTGTCGCATTAAGCTTACTTGACCGACTACTATGTCTATAATTCTCAACGTTGCCTTTTTCTTTGAGTTTCTTCAAAAAAGCTTTAACAGCACATTTTGAAACCCCAGTCTGCTTTGAAATCTTTACCTGGAAGAGACCTTGCAGATGCGGTATAACTACCTTGTGTCTTGTTGCTGTGTTCAGTACATGGTGTATAACTTGTGTCATGAAACTGTCTTCCACAACCTCACTTTAGAAGCCGAGTTTGCCAATTCCTCGTCCAATGTTAAGCCTTCTACACGGCTGTTTCTGTTTCAGTTAGTGACGGTGATGATCATCTTGGTATAATTGATTTATAATACACCTGACTCTAATGCTACAAAATCCCTGATGTTGTGTAAGTGTACAAAGTGTGCAAGTGTAAGAATTGATGCTGGTTTGAAGCTAAACTAATCACACAAAATATTGATTTGATTTAGATTTTTTCTTCTGTTGGCTCACTTTGCATTTTGTAAACTGATAAAATAAAAAAAAATGAAAATATATAATTTTGAAATAATTCTTACTTTACAGCATGTCTTCACACCTGCCTAAAACTTTTGTACAGTACAGTATACTGTATATATAGTCCAAAAGAGAGAGTGGCACTCACAAGTCTTGAGAAGTGAATGCACAGTGAAAATTTTATTTTGATGTTTCGACAAGGCACAAGCTCGTCTTCCTCAACAAAACGTTGAAATTACATCTTCGCTGTGCGTTTACCTCTCAAGACCCATGATTGACACTTTCTCTTTTGGACTATGTGTGCTACAGGCTTTGCTGCGTAACTAGGCTAATTTTCTCTCTGAAATGTGTGCATTAGCAACCACTGAATTATATATAAGGGCTTACCAAAAGTAATCCAAAAGTGGGCATAGCGTTTTTATTAACCACTTGCCGACCGCCGATCGGCATCTGACGGCGGCAAAGTGACTCTGTAAGGCGAAACGCCGTCATACGACGGCGGCCGCCAGATCGTGCACAGTGAGCGCGCGCGCGCCGCCGGAGGCGTGCCCACGCGCTCACTGTGTCCGGGGAGGGCCAGGGAGCGGGTGCGGCGGCTTCGATTGCTGCCGGCCACCCGCGATGCCCCCCCCCGGAGTGAAGGAACGGAGGTCCGTGTAAGTAAACACGGACCTCCGCTCTGTGTGAGGGCAAGGGCTGTGATCACAGCCTTCCTGTACGTGGAGGCTGTGACCACTTCCCTTCCCCAGTTAGGGCAGTCCCCATACAGTTAGAACACGCCCAGGGAACATAGTTAACCCTTAGAGCGCCCCCTGCAGGTTAACCCCTTCACTGCCAATGGATTTACACAGTAATCAGTGCATTTTTATAGCTCTGATCGCTGTATAAATGCCAATGGTCCCAAAAAAGTGTCAAAATGTTCCGACATGTCCGCTGAAATATCGCAGTACCGCTAAAAATCGCAGATCGCCGCCATTATTAGTAAAAAAAAAATAAAAACCCCAAAAATGAATTCTCATCATCCGTAAACGCAACCACTTTTGCGCAAACCAATCAATAATCGCCGATTGCGATTTTTTTATCGCAAATATGAGGAAGAATATAAATCGGCCAAAAACTGTGAAAAAAAATGTTTTTTTATATTTTTTTTTGGATTTGTATTTTAGCAAAAAGTAAGAAATTTGTTTTTTTTTTGCAAAATTGTCGCTCTTCTTTTGTTTATAGCGGCGATCAGAAATGACGCAGAGGTGATCAAAAACCACCAAAAGAAAGCTCTGTTTGTGGGAAAAAAAGGACGCAAATTTCGTTTGGGTACAACGTCGCACGACCGCGCAATTGTCAGTTAAAACGACGCAGCGCCGAATCGCAAAAAGGGCTCCGGTCCTAAAGCTGGAAATCCTTCCGATCCTTAAGTAGTTAAATTACATTGTTCAAATCAAACTCCATCTATGCAGTAACTCTTCTTCTTGTTCTTTTCCATCGCAGGTAAATAATAAATTCCAAGCAGAAGCACGTGTGCCGTAATTGAGCTCTTGATGAAGGAGGGGTGCAGGCTGTCCAACATCCACAGAAGGCTATACAGCAAGTCCCCTACATAATAAATTTGCAGGGGACTTGCACCATTTGTCTACAAGCACAGACCTTTGTTGGACTTACGAACGAGCTTGTAAGTTAGGGACTTACTGTAGAATATTTATGGAGATGATACCATTGACAAAAGTCAACAGTAACAAGATGCCAATTGCTCTTGTCAATGGTATCATCTCTGTAAACCCTCTGTAACCTTCTGTGGATGTCACACAGCCTGCCCCGTTTCATTAAAACCTCTGTGACAGCGCATTGCTTCTGCTTGGAATTCATTATTTACCTGCAATGGAAAAGAGAAGAATTACTATTGAGGAAGAGTTACTCTACTAACAGGTGAAAACTGAACAACCTACATAAGTTAACAACTTGACCACCAGAAGATTTACCCCCCTTCATGACCAGACATGGCACTACGCTACTTTAACTGACAATTGGGCAGTCGTAGGATGCTGTACCCGAATACAATTTGTGTCCTTTTTTTCCCACAAATAGAGCTTTTTTTGGTGGTATTTGATCACCGCTGCGTTTTTTTCTTCTTTTTTTTGTGCTATAAACAACTAACGAATAAAAAACCTGACAATTTTGAAAAAAAGAAAAACAATATTTTTTACTTTCTGCTATGAAACACATTCAATAAAAAAATTTAAAAAAAGCAATAAATTTAGGCAAATATGTATTCTGCTACATATTTTTGGTATAACAAATCTCAATAAGCGTATATTGGGTAGTGGTGTCCCTGACCCCTAGAGGCCTAGTGGTGACCTTCTGAGTAAGAGAGAGCTGACATCCTTCCTTGAAGTGTGGGTTATTAGGCATGGTGGGTGTAATGCAAGTTGGAAACATGGGCACCAGTCACTTTTTGAATGCTAAAAGAGATTTATTGTCCCTTAAACATAACTGGGGGAGAGAGGTTTAGGGCTAGGACATCCTTGGGCAGATGTAATAGCAATTGGCAGACTTTGAGGCAAAAATAGTAATAGGCAGACACTTATAATATGTAGAGAGCCTTTAAGCTGGATGCAGCAACTGTATTTGTAGAATCGCTGTCTGCTATAGCAACTGAACTTTTAACAGGCAGTGTATATCTGTACACGGGACTCACAGTAACCCATTATAGATCTTCTCTCACATCTCACCGTATAGTAAAGTAGATCTGCACACTGGGCTCCCAGTCTCCCCCTAGACTTCCAAGATCCCAGCCGCCCGCTGGATCCACTGAGCTCTTCCACAGCTAACCCACTGTATCCTCCAAGCACCACCCACCCTACCTGCTGGGTCCCTGGCTTGGCTCCCAGCTAACCCGCTGTATCTTCTTCAAGCTTCACCCACGCTACCTGCTGGGTCTCTGCTCAAGCTTTCCCACTTCTTCACCGTCCCCGGCTGGTGAAAAGGCTGCTCTGGTACTTCTTCAGATTTCCATACACTGGCCTCTGATAACAGGAATGGTCGTCCCTTGTGGCAACTGCTTCTCCTTTACCTCTGGCATCGATCCAGTTCACCCTCAGGCAGAACTTCTGCAACGATCAGGCTCCTGTCGGGCTGAGCCTCTCCACACGTGGCTAGGCCTCAAGCTTCAGGCCTAACCTTCAGCTGCTGCTACACATACAGCCCCCAGCATGCAAAGTAGCTGATTGGCTGAGAAAATGTACCTATTCATAACCTGAACTCACTTTGATCTTGTCATTCTAATAATAAAAAAATATATACTGCGATTGTGAATGTACAATGGTAGCCGCAACTAACCATGTGAGAAATACATGATAAAAACGAAATAAACAAATGAGTTGCACTAAATAAATTCATATTCCAATAAAGTGTTTGATGAATTATTCAATAAAGTCTCTACAAAGTCCATCAAAATTTTGCAAAATCTTCATAAAAAAATCTTCTTGTGCAGAAATCCATCAACAAGTGCGAGTCTCCTCGCCCGACCAATTTCACCCCAATTCTCTTGAACAAAACCGGTCGGGCGAGGAGACTCTTTCAGCTACCGTGATCTGTATGCCTGTTTGCCCATTTGATTTGAAGAGCTGTGAATTTCTTTTAAGGCATTTTGAATAAACGCCCATCATTTATTGCACTGTTGGCAATTTCTCTTCATTTCTACCGGTAACGCTATGTGCGGTGGTGGAACTACTGGGGATCTGGAGGTCCATGGCCAATTGAGGAGAATGCGGAAGTGGGGTTTATTCACATGCTCATTTGACCCTCTGTAATTTAAGGGTCTGATAGTTCTGGTAAACTTACATCTTTATTGGTGTTTAGCACAAGAAGATTTGTTTATGAAGATTTTGCACAATTTTGACAGACTTTGTAGAGACTTTATTGAATAGGTCATCAAAAGCTTTATTAGAATATGAATTGATTTAGCGCAACTCATTCTAATGCCAAAGGCAGCAGTGCCACTAATTGACAGAAGAGAGAGATGCACCAGATCCAAGCTTAGGGTAAAATCAGTGGATCCCCTAACAATTAGCCAGGCTAGTTACCACCTAGCGCAATAGGACCAGGGTGCTACAATTGGTTGGTTTGCGCAAAAGTAATAGCGTCTACAGACTATGGGATAGATTTATTTATTTTTACTTTTATTTTTTTTACTAGTAATGGTGATGATCATCGACTTATAGTGGGACTGTGATATTGCGGTGGACATTCTTACACTAATTTACACTTTTTTGGGAACCAGTGACACTAATACAGTGATCAGTGTGTTTGTTTTTTTACTGTGGGGGAGGTGCTTGTACTAGGAGAAGACCTGGATCCATGTCCCTGATTTGCAGAGAAGATCCATGTCTTCCCTTCTGACAGAATAACAATCTGCCTTGGTTACATAGGCAGACTGCCGTTCTGCCTGAGTACCGAATGATCAGTGGGTGTCTGCGGACATCGAGTCCTCGGTACCCGCCCATCAGCTTTCCGTTGTGAATAATCACAGCGGGAGCGAGCCACCGGTGCCATGCACTCACACCTGCTACCCGGAAGTGCAGGTCCGCCACCCTGTAGCAGTAAAATTGCTGTAGGGCGGTCGCCAAGTGGTTAATAAAAAGGTTGTGACTACTTTTGCATTACGTTCAGTACAGCGTGTGTATGTGTATATAAAAATATATAATTACAATATATATATATATATATATATATATATTGTAAGGGGGTTAGCTCGGCAGCGGGTGTGTTTGACCCCCTGGAAGGGTTCACTACACAACTTAGGCACAGCGAGACAGCAGTTTCAGATGAAAACAAAAAGGTAGTTTATTCTCACTAGTTACAACGTGAAAAAAAACAGCCAAACAAAAACAGACAACAAAATAAATCCTAGGCCACTTGGCCACTGACTACACCATAGGTTTCCCTCTCTGTCAGCTGGGTACAGCCTACTGCTGTACAAAGCTCCTATCTCTCACTGAAGACAGTCAGCCACACAGGCTTCTTACCAGACAAGCTGTTACACTCCCCATCCTGCATGCAAACCGGCTCTTTACCTGCCATATATTATACATTTTTCATCAGTCAAATAAATCTTGCAGCTCTGTAAGTCAGAGCTTATCCTATTGTCGCCCCTGATTTTATAAACAGCAGGAAAGGTGGACAGACAGGAGACAGGCCTGTCTTAGAAATTGAACAAATTGTTGGTTACTGGTCCCCAAGTGCTCCAAATCGCACAATGTAAGACGCTACCAGCTTTATAAGCAGTGAAGAGACAGAGACGTCAAGCACTTCCTGCCATCACATTGCAGCATTCGGCCCAGGGGATTCCTCCGAATATTTCCTAGGATTTCTGTATTTATGATGGAGATTCATGAACTTTGGCCCTCTAAAGGCGTTTGGAGAGGGGCTGTTTCTCATTAGGAGTGGGAACAGCGCGCAGCCGCTTCCCATAGGATACAGAAAGCAATTTTGAAGTGAGAAGTTGATTGACTCAGTTGCCTACTTTAAACCTCATTAAATACCTCACATCTTTCTGCGATTGGAAAGGACACCTAGGGCAAATAAATTTAGGCAAAAGAGAACCCTTCATTTGTGGTCGTGCAGGCCATAAAGATTTCATGAGCAGAATACATGCATTTATGTGTTTACAGGCCCCTGCATGGGTCAACATCAGCAGAACTGAGTTCCAAAAATAGAAACAACGTAACTACTTAAAGACGGCGTCGCGTATATTTACTGCTGCAAGTTGGGGGCGAGCGCGTGCCGCCGGCAGCGCGCTCTCGTGCCCGCCCCATGCCTTCTGAGCGGGGCCGCGGATCGGGCGGTCTCGATATCCGCCAGCAACCCACGATCGTCTGTTAGAGAAGAAAAGTGGGGAACCGTCAATGTAAACACGGCGCTTCCCCCACTCTGTCAGGCGGCATGACAGTGATCTAGTGATCCCTGTACTTGGGATCAGTTAGATCTGTTATGCCCCTGGCAGCCCAGCCCCCACACAGTTAGAACATGCTTAGGTAACACAATTAACCCCTTGATTGCCCCCTGCAGGTTAACCCCTTCCCTGCCAATGACATTTATACAGTAATCAGTGGCTATTTAAATTTCTGATCGCTGTATAAACGTCAATGGTCCCAAAAAGTGTCAAAAATGTCCGACATGTCCGCCACAATATCGCAGTCCAGATAAAAATCGCAGATCACCGCCATTACTAGTAAAGAAACAATAAAATGTAAAAACACCATAAATTAATGCTCGTGGTTTGTAAACGCAGCAACCTTTGCTCAAACCAATCAATAAACGCTGATTGCGATTTTTTTTACCACAAATATGTAGAAGTATATATATCGGCCAAAACCGATGAATAAATTTGTTTTTTATATTTTTTTGGGATTTTTATTTTAGCAAAAAGAAAGAAATATTGGGTTTTTTGCAAAATTGTTGCTTTTTTTGTTTATAGCGGTGAGCAGAAGTGACGCAGAGGTGATCAAATACCATAAAAAGAAATCTCTACTTGTGGAGGAAGAAAAGATGCCAAGTTCCATGACCGCGCAATTGTCAGTTAAAGCGCCGTAGTGCCGAATCGCAAAAAGTGCTCTGGTCCTAATGTGGGAAATCCTTCCGGGGCTGAAGTGGTTAAACAGATAAAAGCTGGGGATATACAATTACTTTCTGGATGAACGAACGAAAAAAAAACAAAAAAACTAGCATTTCTCCATCTACCACGCACACGAGGTAGATGGAGAAATCCCCCCCCAGCTGGGACATCGTATTCTGACAGCTGGACCTGTAGCAGCTGCTGATTTCCAAAGGTTTTTCCACCTGTCCCTTCAACAGAATTTGATCAAAAAATTGAATTATATTGAGTGGGGACAGCTGCACACTGATCGGATTTTGGCCGGTCCCTACTGAACGATCAGTGCATGGCCAGCTTAAAGCGTTTGTAAAGGAAACATAACAAAAAATAAAATAAATAAATAACAAACATGTTACCTGACTGAGCAATGGTCTTGCACAGAGCAGCGCTGATCCCCTGCTCCTCCGGTCCCCCGCAGGCGCTCTGGGCCCCTCCCCCTTGAAGAGGGCCCCCATAGCAAGCTGCGTGCTTGCTTTCGAGCCAGCTCTCTGTGTGTGCTCTGCTGTCATTGACAGCAATGGCTCCCTGCTGCTGCATTTCAGCCAATGAGAAGAGAGAGACATGGGAAAGCCTTGGCTCACGTGCACGTTGCTGGATCGAGATCGAGCTCAGGTAAATATTAAGGGGTTGCTGAGGGAGGAGCAGTTTTTCACCTTCATGCATAGAATACATGAAGCTAAAAAACCTTCAGCCTTTACAACCATGTTAATGCTATGCTTTACACATACTGTATGTTCCTTTATATTAGCATTTGTAAATAAAAACAAAAAAAAAAACCCACTAATTTAAAGAGGTAACCTCTTCCTGGAAATAACCTATATATCAACATGTAATAAATAAAACTAGTGCAGCGCTCCAGAAAATATTATAGAAAAAGTGCTATATAGCTTATGTTACAAATACAGCAAATAATATTCAACCTAAAATATATAGGTGACAATAAATAGAAAGCAATGTATAAATATATCAGCAATCCTTGTGATAAACAATGAAAAAACATCAAATAAGTCTATATATAAACTATCCCCACAGTGATCTCATGTAGTGACAAATGTCCACTTCTCACTCCTTGTGCACTCATGAACAGATTTTGTAAACGTCTCTCAATGTTCTGTGTTTACCTCCACCAACTAATGCTCTACTGGATGGACCCTCACCTTCTCAGTTAGACCCCTATATCACGAGGGGGTCATAAGAATATGTAGCCATGTTCTCCCTTGGGAGTGGCTGGTAGTTGTGGTTGACCTGCCCACTGCCCTCGATCACACTATTTCCACAGATCAGGAGTCACGGAACAGGCTGGTACTTTGTTTTGTTGTTTTATTTTAGGGGATAAACTTGGATGGGAAGAGGGTTAACTGTGGGATGCCCAAAGAATTATGTTGCGGGACCATCTATACACACTACATTATATACACTCCAACGTCCTCCAGCTCAATCACTTGATGAACGTTCCTCTCCTTACTTCACTCCAGCACACTACTTAGTTTCCTAGCCTGAAAGGCAATTTATCAGGCCTCCATGACACTTCTTCCTCTACCCTAACTAGCACATGGTGAGGCCTGCACTTTTTTCAGCAGGACCTCCTAACCACCCATTACAGGCAAGGGTCACGGGCTCCCGATTGTAAAGCCACGGGCCCTCCATTGGGTAGCTAAGTACATTGGTGCTCATGGCTGCCATTAGGGGGGTACAGGCAGTACTGTTGTAAGGGGCCCCAGTGTCTCAAGGGACCCTTACAACAAAGACTTTAGCAGTCTTTAACATTGGAGTCTATGGGAGGGGCCACCTGGTTTGGGGACACCATTCTCCCGAACCATAGGTGATAAAAATACCAAACTTAGGTCACATAGAGAGGGCCCCCTGGACAAAAAATGGTCCAAGTTTGGGACCTCCAGTGCCTATAGTTTGGCCTTACTGGGTCCCCAAAGTGACTAGTCATTGACCGGCAATTGTCGGGTGAATTTCGGACTTAACATTGGAGTCTATGGGTGGGGGCATCCAGTTTGGGGACACCGTTCTCCCGAACCATAGGCAATAAAAATACCAAACTTGGGTCACATGGAGAGGGCCCCCTGGACCACTGGACCACAACCGGTTCAAGTTTGGGATCTCCAACACCTATGGTTCGGCGTGAGGTCTTATTGCAAACATCGGGTGAGGCTGTGCTGACTGTGCACTGTTTTTTTAACCCCTTGGTTCCCATACTAGCATGCATTGCACACTTCACTTCACTTGCATCGGTCATGCTTGGCAGGCTACAACTGGTTCGTGTGACAGGGTGTATAATTCCTACTGCGGCTGCAACATGTGTACACCCCTGGCCAATGGGCAGATGTGGTGGGATGGCCAGTGGGCGGACCCTGTGGAATGTTGGGCTCCAGGTCTAAAGCTGTGTAAGGGGCACCAAAATTTCTGATGGCTGCCCTGTTGGTGCTAGTGGGGTAATGGCAGACTACAACTCCCAGTTCTTCCTCTTTCAGGCTGCTCTGGCCTGCTTTACTCTCCAGCGACACTCTTTCCCCTGACTGCCTCCTCCGACCTCCACAGACTGTCCACTATCCTCCCCAGCCTGCTCCAGCCTTCTCATCCAGCTTCCAGGGTCTGTCACTCACTGACACCGGTGGATCCTTTAAAGCGACTTTAGAATGTAGAACTCTGCTGCCCTCCCGCATCCTTGTGCTACTCCAGGAACCAACTCCACTCCTGGCTGCACCCAAGCCTCAAGGTCACCCCACCCACAGATGGGGGCTCCCTTTCCAGATGAGGCCTACTCCACAGCACCTGCTACATTTTCCACACTTCCACCCAAACTCTTCTCCCACCTGCTGACAGATTACTGTATTTAAGGAGGCCTGCCACTGCCAATCCAAACTGTGGATTGGTCAGGGCTCCTTGTCATACACCAGAAAGTGACACCTACTCCTCCATCTTCCTTTCCAGAGCTTTCAAGCTCAAAAGGGGAGGAGTATCCAAGGGGTGTTCCTTCCTGCCATCTCCAGCCCTCCCTGAGCCACTCCCCAGCCCAGATCAAAACATTTAGGCCTGCACTCACTGTCAGGCCTAACAAAAATAAAGCACCTATCATAATGGGGCTCTACACATATATACAGTATGGTATCCTGTGCACCAGTATATGTCCCAAGTTGTTTATCCCCATGAGATGTAATGTATATATTCTCAGAAAACAAAAAGGAACTCCATAGTGCTCTCCATTAAGATATTGTTTTAAATTATAGTGCTCAAGATCTGCATAAAAAGAAGCAGAATCACCGGTCTCTGGATCAGCCGCATGTCCTAAACCCCCTGCAGCCTGGGATCAGATGGCTGTTTTTTTTTTCCAGCATCCCATTGGGGAGATTTCTCCTTCATTTCCTGTATTCAATACCTACCTACCAACAGTATGGTCCCGCATCCTGGGAAACTGTTATCCATGGCCACAGTCTGTATTTCATGAGCCTACTTTCAGAGTGCACCCAAACCACATCTACTTTATGGGTAGGTCCCGTCCAGACCCTGCCTCTAAATATGTGCATGTAACATGTGCTTACAGATGTATTACTGTTGGTTGTGTTCAGTATTTCAGGAGTTAAATTTATTTTCTTCTGTGTTAATTGTACTACTTAGTTAACCCCTTCCTTACTGGGCACTTAAACCCCCCTCCTGCCCAGACCAATTTTTGGCTTTCAGCGCTGTCGCATTTTGAATGACAATTGCGCGGTCGTGCGACGTTGTACCCAAATAAAATTTGCGTCCTTTTTTTCCCACAAATAGAGCTTTCTTTTGGTGGTATTTGATCACCTCTGCGTCATTTCTGATCGCCGCTATAAACAAAAAATGAGCGACAATTTTGCAAAAAAGAACAATATTTTTTACTTTTTGCTAAAGTACAAATCCATTAAAAAAAATTATTCATCAGTTTTGGCCGACATATATCCTTCTACATATTTTTGGTAAAAAAAAAAATCGCAATCGGCGTATATTGATTGGTTTGCGCAAAAGTTATCGCATCTACAAACTGGGAATTGATTTATGGCGTTTTTATTATTTTTTTTTTTACTAGTAATGGCGGCGATCTGCGATATTGCCGCAGAAATGACGGACATTTTTTACACATTTTTGGGACCAATGACATTTATACAGCGATCAGAAATTTAAATATCCACTGATTACTGTGTAAATGTCATTGGCAGTGAAGGGGTTAACCTGCAGGGGGCAGTGAAGGGGTTAACAAATGTTCCCTGGGTGTGTTCTAACTGTGGGGGGGGCGGGGTTGGCCGGGACATAACAGATCTAACTGATCCCAGTGACAGGGATCAGTAGATCTGTCATGTCCCCTGTCACAGAACGGGGAACCGCCGTGTTTACATCGGCGGTTCCCCGTTCTGAGGCTCCTAAAAGAGATCGGCGGGTCTCGGGCGGACATCGAGTCCGCCCGAGCCACGGGCACGCGCGAGCGTGCGCCCGCCGCTGCTGCCACTAGGGGGCGCGCGAGGAGCGTGTACAGGGGACGACGTCCCGGCATTCCAGATCCGCGCTGGAGCTGTACTATGGCAATAGCGCGGATCTGGAGTGGTTAAAGAAGAACTCTGGGAAAAACTTTTCTCCATCTCCTACCTTCACCAACTATGCCATCCATCGTCTTCTGAGTTCTGTAGTTCCTCTGCAATAGCCTCCCGATCTTGCTGAAAAACCATTACTGCCCAGTGATATCCCATTTGTAAGACCGTTGGCTGCCATTCCTCCTGTACCCCCAGCCTGTCACTTCCCACTAGTAGTTCTCTAAAACAAGCAGGAATAGGAGTACTCCATCGAGGGGTGGGACTTTTTAGGCACAAAATGGAGTATTAGACGTCAGTAGTAAAATTTACGAATTTTATTATTACAAAAAATGGTGCAACCACTGTTGTCTGTATACATATAACTGGACATACCTTTATTTTGGTTATGAGAATTGAATATGGCTCATTTGACCCTTTTATGCTTATATATACATATACACATATTTATTTTTGTTTCTAGATTTTCTGTGGACAGCCAGACCATCAGGTCTGTCTCAGCACCATAGGACCAATTCTTTGGTTTAATTGAAAGCAGTTGTCTTCCTCTATCTCGCCTCCACCCGCATTTGGGCGGTATCCTGGACCCCCTGTGGGGAACAGCAGTTTCGATGCACTGTGGAGGGCTGTCCCACGCCTCCTCTCACCATTCAGACCATAACCTTTGTTTTTGTCATCCTTGTTTTTGAATTCATTTTATACCATCTTTGGTGTAGTTACTCCCTGCTCTCTCTATGTGGGCAAGGTAAGCTGGCACGCACTTATATACACACCCTAACCAATCAATGTTTTATATTTTATGACTATGCTTACATACAATATTTCAGATCGACCTTCTAATGATATAAGTCATCGTCACTGAAGCACCTCCGAAGAAGGAGCTCGTCCGAAATGCATTAGGTGCAGCTGACGACCATCTGTATTATAACTTCATTATTGCCCACAATATTTGTTTGTTGTCATTTATACTACATCTTATATGGTGATTTTATTCCCATTTTTTGTAATAATAAAATGTGTAATTTTTACTACTGATGTCTAATACTCCATTTTGTGTCTAAAAAGTCCCACCCCTCGAGGGAGTACTCCTTTTTCTGTATTCATTCCGGATGTGGCACATTCAGTCCCTCTAGTGAGTGCTTTCCCCCTTTTTCTAAAGCAAGCAGGGACTTGTATTTCCGCCCTGCTCGCTGTAGTAGGCAGAGGGGGTCTCACAGCCCTGTGCCGCCCATGGAGGTGGTGTCCTTCTTCTCTTCCCATCTCCCTCCTCCTCCTCTGCACCCTTCCAGCACAGCCCCAACTCCACCCCCACCCGTCATCTCTCGTTGCAAAGCGGGGATAGTTACCAGAAAATATCCGGATGACAGAGCAGAGATCTTGGACTGACAGGTCTTGCAGGGCCGTCTTAATAACATCAAGGGCCCCTGGGTAAAGTAGTACTCTGGGGCCCTTACCAGCCTGCCCCAATTTACGCACCTACTCTCAAGAATTAAAGTATAAATAGTTGATAGAGTTAAACATATATTTTTTGGTACTTTCAATAAAATAGATTTTAAACAGTAAGAAAACATGCCGTGTATCAAAAACAAATTAATACAAAGGGCACAGTACAGGGTGGGGGGTCAGGAGGGTCCAATTCTGGGATCAGGAGGGCACAGTACAGGCTCTGGGATGCTGCCATTCCGGGACAGCTTGGTAAAAAAGCACGACTGCCCCGGCACATCCGGGACGGTTGGCAAGTATGATGTTATGCAAGATTATCACGGGGCCACCATGCACCTGGGGCCCCTGGGCAGTGCCCAGTTGGCAAGTATGATGTTATGCAAGATTATCACGGGGCCCTCATGCACCCGGGGCCCCTGGGCAGTGCCAAGGGGTGCCCATGCATTAAGATGGCCCTGAGGTCTTGTATATGAGATGCTGATAGCTGTAACGTTCCGCCTCCCGTATCAGCATTGGAACAGTGCGCTGTCTATCACAGTGCCGGTCCGGGAGGTGGGACATTACGGTGATCTGTGTTTTCACATACAAGACTGTCACAGTCCGAGATCTCTGCTCTATCATCCGGATGCTTTCTGATAATGATCCCTGCTCTGCACATATAGGCACTGATAAGATGCACTGGTGGGCACTGGTGAGACCGCAATGATGGGCACTGATAAGCTGCACTGGTGAGACCGCAATGATGGGCACGGATAAGCTGCCTGGTGAGACCACACTGATATGCTGCACTAGTGAGACCGCATCTGGTGGGCACTGATAAGCTGCGCTGGTGGGCACTCATGAGACCGCACGGATGGGCACTGATAAGCTGCACTGGTGGGCACTGGCAAGACCGTACTAATGGGCACTGATAAGCTGCACTGGTGGGCACTGGCAGACTGCATTGATGGGCACTGATAAGCTGAACTGGTGGAACTGCACTAATGGGCATTAATAAGCTGCACTGGTGGGCACTGGTGAGACCGCACTGATAAGCTGCACTGGTGAGACCCCACTCATGGGCACTAATAAGCTGCACTGGTGAGATTGCACTGATGGGCACTGATAAGCTGCAGTGGTGAGACCACATTGATGGGCACTGATAAGCTGCATTGGTGGGCACTGATGAGACTGCATTGATGGGCACTGGTGAGACTGCACTGATGGGCACCGATAAGCTGCACTGGTGGGCACTGATGAGAGCGCACTGATAAGCTGCACTGGTGGGCACTGATGAGACTCCACTGGTGGGCATAGATGAGACTGCACTGATAAGCTGCACTGGTGGGCACAGATGAGACCGCACTTATGGGCCCTGATAAACTGCACTGAGGTGGCACAGGTGAGACCGCACTGATAAACTGCACTAATGGGCACTAAGGCTGCACTTATGGGCACTGAAAAGCTGCACTGATAAGGCAGCACTGATATGCTGCACTGATGAGGCTACACATATGGGCACTGATGGACACCGTCCACTGCTTTATTGACACAGTCTACTGCTAAATGTCTGTAGGGGGGTTTCCACCCAAAGTTTGCAGTCAATTTTATGTCTTATTTTCAGTGTGATGTGTATTATATGTGACGTTACATATCACAGAGACTGGTATTGTGGTAATATTGAAGTTTTTTGAGATTTCCATACATTAGAGGGTTCCACCATTATTGTGATATTGATTAGTAAGTTAGCGCTGCACTTTTTGGTTTTTTTCTCATGCGGAGATTTACTTGTGTCACATGCGGATGTAAAGCAGCCTGTCCCGGCTCTTTCTGTGGTGCGGCAAGGGTTGTTCACATATACACCATACCAGCACTGATTACTGTTAGAAAGATCTCAAAGCTGCAGGAGGAGGAATATTTCTAATATTGCATTCATACCTCCCAACTTTTTGAGATGGGAATGAGGGACACCTACTAGCAAAAGTATGTAGGAATAGGAAACGCCCCTGCCACGCCCCCTTGACTCAAAAAAGTTTAGTGGAGCTCACAAGGAATTTTTTTTAATTCAGCACTACTATTACTTTATATTGGCTTTTAAAATTTACAAATGCAGCGATTTAGAAATTAGATAAAAGGTTTAGCACTGGGAAACACTTTGAAAGATAAATAGTACATTTTATATACAACTATATAGATCAGACCAAAATGAGGGACAAATGAATAGGAAAGAGGGACATTGCCCCAAATCAGGGACAGTCCCTTGAAATCAGGGACAATTGGGAGCTATGTGAATTACAGCAGAGTAAAGTGTGTATAATATAATATTATGGGCATGTGTCTACAGTTCAGTAATGATTACATAAAGCATGTAAGGGCAATATGCTCATCTGCTGTTGTGGCTGGAGGGGGAGAGCAAAAACATGCTTTGCATTATAAGGCTGTAACCTACCTATCCTGCTGTGTGTTACTGAGTATCATGGCTGGCTGCAGAATTAGGGGTGTGATTTAAGTTGAAGTGGGCTTGTTCACATTTATATTTAGAGATCTAGTGCACTCTCCCACATTCACTCCAATTCCAAAAATTCATAGGAAATGTAGTTTGATTTGGTTAGAGAGAGAGGAGAGGATATGATACAATCACTGTTCTAACAGATCCTCATTGGCAGAATACACGTAGCATTTTTTGAATTAAAGAGCTGACTTCCTGGTAATTCAATTAGACTTTTCTCTTCAATTGTAAGGAATTTCACATATATAACAACGGTTTAGTGTTTTGTTTGTGTGTGTGTGTGTGTGTGTGTGTGTGGGGGGGTGTACTTTTGGGGGATTTTTTGCAAAAAAGTTCTGCTTTAATGTTTCCCATCAGAAGTGGTCCTGCCTAAGAAGGTAGGGTTAACTCTGCTGGCTAGACTTTCTGCAGAGCCCTGCCCTCGCTGGAGAAACATTAAGGCTGGGTTCACACCTATGCGAATTGGATGTGGCTTAAACCGCATCCAATTCACAGGACACTTGAAAACACATTGTTTTCAGTGTGTCCGGTTCACATGTGTGCGGTGCATTCGCACTCCGCATTGCACAAAAAACGCACGCGTTTTTTGTGCTATGCGGTGCGAATTCCCAGCCCGTTGAGTCCAGTGGGAGCGCATCTAACACTCCGCACTGAACGGGGATATTTTCCATGCTCATAGCCCCTCCCCCATCTCTCCCCCCGCAGCTGCTGCGCTGTGGGAACGGACAGGAGCCGCCAAACGGCGGCTCCGCCCCTTCCCGGCAGCAGACAGGCTGGAATTCACACCGGACAGGTGTGAATCCAGCCTTAAAAAGAGATCAGCTTGTGTGAGAGAAAGCTCCATTATGGGAATGAGTGCTGCATCATGTGAAGCTGTGCTGAGTATGTGGCCTCCCTTTTGGGGTACCCATTCAGGGTAAAGGAAGATGGATATGGACTCTTATGAAAGAACTTTTCTTATCTGGAAGTTATGATTTGGACAACCTAAGTTAGGATGAACTAGAACTGTGTATGGAAGGGTCTTTGACTGACTGAGCCATAACAACATTGTAATTTGTAAGAAGTTCAAGTGAAAGTTCTTAAAGTTACCAAATGCCTGGTCTGAAGTTCCCACAAAGGAGTGCATGTAACAGTGTATCAAAAGAACAGGGCTTGTACTAAAAAGGGGAATAAAGAGGGGAAGAGAGATGGCCACCACGAAGGGTAAACTGTGAAGTGGAGTTGGTGGGTGAGGCAGTCATATTGCTGTTATCATGAGAAACCAGTTGAGTGGTGTGGAATGTTATAGCAGCCAGCTAGTGGGAAGTAGCGCCTTGGCATGGGAGATGGTAACCCAGGTAGTGAGGGGGTTGGTGAGCTTGACCCACTCCCTAGCGATTGGTACCCCACATATTTGGGACCGGACCCACGGATTAGAGAACCTATGGACCTAGCCTGGAAGGTATGGGAAGAGAGGAAGTAAGAAGTTGATCCACCTAGCTCATTAGCAACAGAGTACTCTGGGAGTGAGGTGGCAATCATGGCTGTGCTGGTGGAGTGGCACATAGGCTCCATGGTGTCCCCTCAGAAATGCTGCATTTGTATGGAAAGAGAAGGTGTGCTGTTACACGGGACAAGTGCTTTACAGTAAAGTTCTCAGTGTATCATGTGGAACTGTGCAAGTCAACAGCTCTTTTCTAAGTTGGGGGGCTGCCTTAATGCTGATTTTTACATGACTGTGGCCCCCATGCCTCTGTTCTTGGGCATTAGCGAGCGTGTTGACAGGGGTCCCAACATTGGGTGATAAGTCCTGCATACATACCTAGCATACCTACTCGCAGCCCCGATTCATGCAATTAATGTCTTTTGACCTACTGGGCATGTGCAGTAACTTAAGGTGCTATGATCCCAGAATATGGCCCAGGACACAGTACCAGTAGCACAGAAGGGCCATGATGCAGAATTCTCCAAGCACATACAGGACAGTTGGCATCTAACCTATTTTGGTGACAACTGTAAAATTTTCAACTTACCATCACCTTCTACCCAAAAGTCACCAGGACAAAGATGGGTTTTTCCCAGCAGGGACACAGAAAGAAATACAAGTCTAACCAATTTTAACTGTTTACTAGTATTTTTAAAACTTAAATAAAAAAGTTTTGTCTTCAGATACACTTTATAAAAATAAAATCAGGCTCCACGCTACTCTCACAGCACACCAACATGGTCATAAGTTAAGAAGCCTCTATTTCACAAACCAGCTTTTGGCTTATCATAGATAAACCTTTGATGCGGATAATGTTTTTACCAAACGCTGCACCCAAATTAAAGGCTGGACATGAGTAAATGGCCGCGATTTTTATAACTTGCTATCCTTTAGATCCTGGAAGATGTGTGTGCCCAAGCGGAAGATTGGATTTTGGAATCTCTTCTAAAGAATCAGCAAACGGTCCACCTCCATGGAACAGAAATAGAAGCATTATTAAGCCCTAGTAAATCCTGGGAGAAGACGTAGTGCGTTAATAAAGCTCTAATCCCCATCAGCTGGAAATGGCCTGGCTGTCCCTGATCCCAATGGACCCCCTCACCCTGCTTACATACACAGATGTTTAATAACCTGCCTTTAATTTATGGTGCCCAGGAGGTCCTGTAAAAGACCAAGAGGATTACCTGAGTGTCACAAGTATATTGTGACCAGGAACAAAGCCTATTGCTGGAGAGTGTAATGTAGCTTTACAAAATGTTGCTATTTATTAAGGATTCGCGTGTTCTTTTCTTGCCTATCTATTGTGTTAATTTTCCTGAAATGGCTATATCTGGCCAAAGCAAAACACCTTAAAGTGGACCTTTCAAAACCTTGAGATGTCGATATTAAGAAAATCCTGACATGTCACAATGTACAGCAAAAGGCTCCATCATTTATCATTAAAAAGCAGCCCTTGAGCTCCAGTGCAGTGACTCTGCCCAAGATGAATTGATGCCACTTACTTGCTCTGTGGAATGGAATTGCATAGAGCAGCCCCAAACCTCCTCTTATCGGGTCCCCCACTGGTGCCCCTCCTCTATTTCCAGTGCACCTATGGAAAACCGCTTTCCATGGGGACACTTGGGGCTAAAGTAATTCCTCTTTAATACAATGCAAGTTAACACGCAAAAAAATAAATAAAAGGAAATAAACGCAAGTGCATTAACACAGATCACCAGGATACCAAGGCTTGAATGGGCCCAAAGCGCTGTTAACCACTTCAGTACTGGGCACTTTTGAATGACAATTGCGTGGTCATGCAACACTGTACCCGTATGAAATTTCTATAATTTTTTTTCACACAAATAGAGATTTCTTTTTGTGGTATTTAATCATCACTGGGTTTTTAATTTTTTTTTGCTAAAAAAACATAAAAAAGTTTTGAAAAAAAATGTGTTTTGCGTTCTTATCTGTTAAAAAATTTTGCAAATAAATAATCGTTCTTCATAAATTTAGGCCAATATGTATTCTGCTACATTTTTTTGGTAAAAATAAACCAAATCAGTGTAATTATTTGGTCTGTAGGAAAGGTATTCATTCCACAAACTATGGTATATATACTGTATCTGAAAATTGATCAATCCTGATGTACTGATGGCATATCTAATTTCTTGAGGCCCACAAACGCCAGGAGAGTACAAATACCCCCCAAATGACCTTTTTGGAAAGTAGAGAGTCAGAGGTATTTAGTGTAGTGCCCTCTACTGTAGGTAGGTGCTTGGTGTGAGATTTTTAGTTTAGGTAAGGTGAATTTAGTCAGGCCTGAAGTATATGCAGGCCTTATTGTTTTGATTCTGGGCTGGGAGTGGCTCAAGGTAGGGCTAGGTGATTCACAGATGGTGTCATAGGCCCTCCCACTTCTTTCCAGACGCTTCTTTAGTTTTCTGAAAAGAAAGGTGGCGAGGGGAGGTGTAGTCATCAGGGGTGAGAGTTTGGGTGGAAGAGCTGGGGATGGAATAGTGTGGAGGCTGCCGGGCTTTGGGGATGCCCCTAGTCTGGGGGGGGTGACCGTGGCCTGGGAGAGCACGGGTGCAGCCAGGAGGGAAGACTGAGAACCTGGAGGAAAGGCATAAGGGGGGTGGAAGAGGACAGCGGGAGAGAGAGCACTATCAGAGAGATCTCCAGGAGAATAACTACAAGTGACAGGCGTCGGTGAGTGATGCACTCCTTGGAAAGCTGGAAGAGGTACACTGGAGCAGATTGGGGTGAGAGAAAGTCTGAGATGGGTACAATAGCCAGTTGGGACTGTGGTGTCTCTGTGGCAGTGGAGAAGGCTGTTGCAGCCAGGAGGGCTGGCAGGGCCTGGAAGAGGATGAGCTGGGAGCAGTAGTCCATCGAACTAGCTAGCACATTATGTACTTTGCTACACTTTTGGGGCCAATGCTCCCTGCCTGTAATGGGAGGTCCAGAGGCTGTGCTAAATCCACGGGAGGCCTCACCATGTGCTAGCTAGGCCAGAAAAAAGTTTGTACAGGAGAGAGGAACAAGGAGTAACTGTGCAAGTGTTTGTGCTGGAGTGAAGAAGGAGTGTATATACTGTAATGTATATTGAGGTCCCGTAAAAGAACTGTTGATCCTTGGGCATCCCATAATCATCCCTGCCCTATCCAAATTCAACCCCCTAATAAAAACAAAGTACCAGCTTGTTATATGACTGCAGATGTGAGAAAAGGAGTGTGACTGAGGGCAATGTGATCAGGTGGAACCACAACATTCAACAAGGGGGCAATGGCTACACTAGTAAGAGGCATGGCACGTTTTTTAAAATTGAGTTTTTTTGTCACTTTTTTTGGAAAATTAATAAAAATTTTTTTTTTTTTTTAAATGGAAGGCTGCCCAACCGGGTGCACTCACATTTTCCAGTAATGTGAGGAAAGCAGGTATCAGCCGAACTGACAGTGTCTGTGGGAGAGCAGAATGTGGCCTGCCGTCTTGTGCCCAAACGGGATTGGAGTCCAAAGATGATGCGTCCCTATGCTTTCCCTCCTCATCAGAAACCTTTCCCTTACTGCTAGCACTGTCCCCAACAGGTGGGGGAACCTAACCCTACTCTACCAACTTGCAAAACGCATGCCAAACCTGGGAGCCAGAGCCCTAAAAAGACTCTGCCTGACCCAAGGTGGCTGCCAAAGTCACATGGGGCTGCATCATTTAATTGGAGGCTTCCTGACCCAGGAAACCATCTTCTTCTCCAACAGCAGTTCCACTGCGGAAGAGTACCACCTGCAGTGTAGAAAGTAGACTGCACCTGCCTACAAGTTCACAAAATATTTATTTGTTAAAGAAATTTTATACAGTGAGGCATGATGCCAAACATACTGGATAATAGATTTTGGGTCTACATATACTTTAACCCAAAAGCAATATATTTTTCCCCTAAAGTCTGCAGGTAGCTCATTACATGAAAAAATCAGCATATATGTGAGGTAGATGGCTCTCTATGGCTCATTACAACCCATAAGATTTGGGTTCCCATATAATGTGGGTTTACATATTTTCCAAAGACAACTGCCTGTACAGCTTCTAATATAAAATATATTACAAAAAGTATTGGGGCGCCTGCCTTTAGATGCACATGAATTTTAATGGCATCCCAGTCTTAGTCCGTAGGGTTCAATATTAAGTTGGCCCATCCTTTGCAGCTATAACAGCTTCAACTCTTCTGGGAAGACTGTCCACAAGGTTTAGGAGTGTGTCTATGGGAATGTTTGACCATTCTTCTAGAAGCGCATCCGTAAAGTCAGGCACTGATGTGGACGAGAAGGCGTGGCTCGCAGACTCTGCCCTAATTTATCCCAAAGGTGTTCTATTGGGTTGCGGTCATGACTCTGTGCAGGCCAGTCAAGTTCCTCCACCCCCAAACTCGCTCATCCATGTCTTTATGGACCTTGATTGTGCACTGGTGCGCAGTCATATTGAAACAGGAAGGGGCCATCCCCCAACTGTTTCCACAAAGTTGGGAACATGAAATTGTCCAAAATGTCTTGGTATGCTGACGCCTTAAGAGTTCCCATTCACTGGAACTAAGGGGCCAAGCCCAACCCCCTGAAAAACAACCCCCACACCTTAATCCCCCCCACCAAATGATTTGGACCAGTGCACAAAGCAAGGTCCATAAAGACATGGATGAATGAGTTTGGGGTGGAGGAACTTGACTAACCCCACCCGATAGAACACCTTTGGGATGAATTAGAGTGGAGACTGTGAGCCAGGCTTTCTTGTTCACATCAGTGCCTGACCTTACAAATGCGCTTCTGGAAGAATGGTCAAACATTCCCATAGACACACTCCTAAACCTTATGGACAGCCTTCTCAGAAGAGTTGGAGCTGTTATAGCTGCAAAGGGTGGGCCAACTCAATATTGAACTCTATGGACTAAGACTGGGATGCCATTAAAGTTCATCTGTGTGTAAAGGCAGGTGTCCCAATACTTTTGGTAATCTAGTGTATCTTCCACCATTGTAGTTTCCATTTTGGCCTCCCTAGATGTTAAAATGACCATTTGATTACTGTTTCTTTACACATATGAAAGTCATTGTCTCAAAACTCCCTGATTCCACTACCCGGCAGCTGAGTGTTGCTTTCGCTGCCTGTCAAGGTACGGAGAAGTTGTCACTGGTCCAATCCCTGTAGCTCTGACCCTTTGATAATAAGGTTGCGAGCACCTGCCAGCATCCTGGTCCTTGTCACCACCTGGACATGTGGAATCCATCCCCTGAACAGCACCTTGTTGTGGAAGGAGACACACAGCTTGCCTAGATCCAGGTGTGGGTCACTGGTTTCTTTCAGCAGCTCTCCCCCTCCACATACTAACTCTCTCTTGTGTATTGCAAAGCTTCGCCTTATTGCCTGCTCCACTAGGGCTGCAAATAATGGTATTACAGGTGTATTATACCCTTGTTTCACAGTCTGTGATATGTGTATCCCAAGAGGTAATTCTGCCTTAAAGAGTACGTTTGTCTGTAGAAGAAAAAATAATAATAATATAAAATTGGTTTTAATAGTAATACATCATATTTAAAGGCCCATTCACATTTTTTCAGTAAGTTAATGCATCTTATATCAAGCGCTGCGTTAAGGCAGCTTATTGAAAATAAAGGGCGCCCAACTCTCCAAAACATCCCGAAAATAGGATGGGACTTTAAGTGCACAATGCATTACAATACAATACGGGAATGGGAACACCTGATGTAAGGGATCACTATGATGGGGGACACCAGATGTAAGGGGTCACTGTGATTGGGGACACCTGATGTAAGAAGGCACTCTGATGGGGACACCTGATGTAAGGGGGCACTCTGTTGGGGACACCAGATTAAGGAAGCACTCTGATGGGGACACCAGATGTAAGGAAGTACTCTGATGGGGACACCAGATTAAGGAAGCACTGTGATGGGGACACCCGATATAAGGAGGAACTCTGTAGGGGACACCAAATGTAAGGAAGCACTCTGATGGGAACACCTGATGTAAGGAGGCACTCTGTAGGGGACATCAGATGTAAGGAAGCACTCTGATGGGAACACCTGATGTAAGGAGGCACTCTGTAGGGGACATCAGATGTAATGAAGCACCCTGATGGGGACACTAGATGTAAGGAAGGACTCTGGTGGGGACATCTGATGTAAAGAGGCACTCTGTAGGAGACACCAGATGTAAGGAAGCACTCTGATGGGGACACCTGATGTAAGGAGGCACTCTGTAGGGGACATCAGATGTAATGAAGCACTCTGATGGGGACACTAGATGTAAGGAAGCACTCTGGTGGGGACACCTGATGTAGGGAGGCACTCTGTAGGGGACACCAAATGTAAGGAAGCACTCTGATGGGTACACCCAATATAAGGAAGCACTGTAATGGGGAAACCTAATGTAAGGAGGCATTTTGATGGGGACACGAGATGTAATGGGGTATTCTGATGGGGGCAACTGATCTAAGGGGGCACTCTGATATGGACACCTCATGTAAGATGGTTTTATTTTATTTATTTATTTTTTTTAACAGAAGGAATGTTTATTGAAATAAAACATCAGTGTACATGTGAAGAACAGGAGGTATTACAATGACAAAATATACAGCCATCATCCAGTAGGATATTACCTAAATGAGATTAAGGCTTGTAGAAATAAATAAGACTAAGTAGGTTTCTGGATATAGCACACACATAATAAGAACATACAGTAATTGAACAGTTTCAAGGACTTGACAGAAGACAAATCATAGTGTCATGTCAGATCAATAAAAGGAGGGAGGGTAACAAAAGTCATGATATGAGACTACACTGGAAGATGTCTGGCTTCCACCCAGGCAGACCAGATTTTATGGAACTTTTTTGGGCAGTTATGGCCCACATACAGTATCTCACAAAAGTGAGTACACCCCTCACATTTTTGTAAATATTTTATTATATCTTTTCATGTGACAACACTGAAGAAATGACACTTTGCTACAATGTAAAGTAGTAAGTGTACAGCTTGTATAACATTGTAAATTTGCTGTCCCCTCAAAATAACTCAACACACAGCCATTAATGTCTAAACCGCTGGCAACAGAAGCGAGTGCACCCCTAAGTGAAAATGTCAATTATTTTGTGTGGCCACTATTATTTTCCAGCACTGCCTTAACCCTCTTGGGCATGGAGTTCATCAGAGCTTCACAAGTTGCCACTGGAGTCCTCTACCACTCTTCCATGACGACATCATCAAGCTGGTGGATGTAAGAGACCTTGTGCTCCTCCACCTTCCATTTGAGGATGACCCACAGATGCTCAATAGGGTTTAGGTCTGGAGACATGCTTGGCCAGTCCATCACCTTTACGCTCAGCTTCTTTAGCAAGGCAGTGGTCATCTTAGAGGTGTGTTTGGAGTCATTATCATGTTGCAATACTGCCCTGCGGCACAGTCTCAGAAGGGAGGGGATCATGCTCTGCTTCAGTATGTCACAGTACATGTTGGTATTCACGGTTCCTTCAATGAACTGTAGCTCCCCAATGCCGGCAGCACTTATGCAGCCCCAGACCATGACACTCCCACCACCTTGCTTGACTGTAGGCAAGACACACTTGTCTATGTACTCCTCACCTGGTTGCCGCCACATGCTTGACACCATCTGAACCAAATAAGGTTATCTTGGTCTAATCAGACCACAGGACATTGTTTCAGTAATTTATTGTCCTTAGTCTGCTTGTCTTCAGTAAACTGTTTGCGGGCTTTCTTGCGCATCATCTTTAGAAGAGGTTTCTTTCTGGGAAGACAGCCATGCAGACCAATTTGATGCAGTGTGCGGCGTATGGTCTGAGCACTGACAGGCTGACCCCCACCCTTTCAACCTCTGCCACAATGCTGGCAGCACTCATACGTCTATTTCCCAAAGACAACCTCTGGATATGACCATGGCGAGGCCTGTTCTGAGTGGAACCTGTGCTGTTAAACTGCTGTATGGTCTTGGCCACCATGCTGCAGCTTAGTTTCAAAGTCTTGGCAATCTTCTTATAGCCTAGGCTATCTTTATGTAGAGAAACAATTCTTTTTTTTCAGATCCTCAGAGAGTTCTTCTGCCAGGAGGTGCTATGTTGAACTTCCAGTAACCAGTATGAGAGAGTAAAAGTGATAACACCAACTTTAACACACCTACTCCCCATTCACACCTGAGAACTTGTAACACTAACGGGTCACTTGACACTGGGAGGGAAAATAGCTAATTGGGCCCACTTTGGACATTTTCACTTAGGGGTGTACTCACTTTTGTTGCCAGTGGTTTAGACATTAATGGCTGTGTGTTGAGTTATTTTGAGGGGACAGCAAATTTACACTGTTATACAAGCTGTACACTCACTACTTTACATTGTAGCAAAGTGTCATTTCTTCAGTGTTGTCACATAAAAAGATATAATAAAATATTCACAAAAATGTGAGGGATGTACTCACTTTTGTGAGCTACTGTATGTGAACTTGTACATTGGCAGAGTGGCATTTACCATCGCTTTCCATGTAGAGATCGTGGGAGGGTCCAGTGCCTTCCAGCCAATCAATATAGTTTTCCTAGCATAATATGCAGCATAGAATATAAACAGTTTAGTATGCGTACGAGCAGGTAAGGTATCTGTCATCCCCAGCAAAGAACCAAGGGATCAGGTTTACGGGACACCCGACCGATCGTGCCGATGTCAGCAACCACCGCCTGCCAGAAGTTCTGAAGAAACAGGCACGACCATACCATATGGATAAAATTTGCACCTCCCCATGACATTGCGGGCATAAAACATCTGAGATATGATAAATGACTGCTAGTCTCTGTGGTGTATAGCATACCCTATGGAGAAATTTTAACTGTATGATTCGATCCCTGGTGGAAATCAGGGATCAGGGGGAAATATATTGTTGGAGGCTCTCAGTCCAGTCTTCAACTATCAGGGTAGGTACGTCACGTTAAATGAGAGAAAAAGGGGGGGTGGGTGTGGCGCGCCTCCGATGACGTCTCTATGACGAAACGCGTCAGTCGGAGCCAGAGAGCATCACACGCACTTCCGGTACAGCAGCCAGTGGAACACACGGAAGTTCTGTCAGTCTGACTTCTCATAGTGAGTACCCATTTACACATTTACGTTGCCTTCCATGATACCCTACACTATGGAAATTTTGTTATTTCATGTGGTTAACCTGAACGCCTTGGATTGAGCCGCTGGGAGCGTTACAAGGTTGATACTGCAAGCTCGGTACTATTGATTCTCCATAACAGGACCTGACCGCTACAAGACCTTCCATACATCGGGCGGTGAGTGGGGTGTGTGAAAAAAGGGGGGGGAGCACAGTCGTGTCACCTCCCTACTCACTCCATTTCTCACCCCCCCCCCCCACGGTATACAGCCCTCTGTCCCCCATCCCAACTTTATATACAAACTTTCTTCTATTTTCAGTACTGCAACTAGGGGGCTCTCTTGTTAAAGGAACTTTACAAACTTTTATCTGGGGATACAGTTTATGTGAGTTTGGTTGGATTCACTATTTTCTGGCACCCCACCCCCTTTTTCTCTCATTTATTTTTGGGCATCCTCTGGTTGCTCTTGTGGGGGCAGCAGCCACCTTACTTTTCCTTTTGGTTTATCACAGCAGCGCCACACCACCCCTTATTCCTTGATTGAGGTACGTCACGTTGCCAAGCCTGAAACGCCTTTTTTGCCCTAGTATTACCCACACAGGTGAGCCTAAGGTAAATCAAGGATCGTGTCCTGTCTATGTTACGGGCAGTAAGAAGCCTCTCAACAGAGTGTGGTGCAAGAACAATGGAGTCAGGAAACTGTGCACAAACAGCAAGATGAAGCTGTAAGAATCTGAAGTATATCCAGAGGGGAAGCAGAAATCGATTTTTCATCTCAACAAAGGAGAATAGGTGACCTTCAGGCATAATATCCCGTAGAGTCCTAACCCCATGTTGAGCCCATAGTTGTGGGTCAGGCACAGTCCTCAAATGAGGTAGCAGCAGATTACCCGACAAAGGGATATTGGGGAAGAATGTTCGCGGTTCCTCCAGAGATCTGTCACCACACCAATGCCGTAGTTTTCATAAGGGAAGTAACCTCTGGGCTAGACCTAGGTATACCAGATTGCTAAATTAAGACACCAGTATTGCAACCTCCATGTCTACTGTGGGATTAGATTGATTCTGTGTAAACCACCACTTTACCAATACCAAGACAGCTGCCCAGCAATATTTGAAATTAGGCAATGCCAGGCCCCCCTCAGACAATGGAAGTTGGAGCGTGGACCTAGCCACTCTAGGTTTTACTTTCTTTTACTTGAAATATGGATGTGATTGACCTACTTTTATGCTTATTAGGGAGCAATTAAGACACCAGTATTGCAACCTCCATGTCTACTGTGGGATTAGATTGATTCTGTGTAAACCACCACTTTACCAATACCAAGACAGCTGCCCAGCAATATTTGAAATTAGGCAATGCCAGGCCCCCCTCAGACAATGGAAGTTGGAGCGTGGACCTAGCCACTCTAGGTTTTACTTTCTTTTACTTGAAATATGGATGTGATTGACCTACTTTTATGCTTATTAGGGAGCAATTAAGACACCAGTATTGCAACCTCCATGTCTACTGTGGGATTAGATTGATTCTGTGTAAACCACCACTTTACCAATACCAAGACAGCTGCCCAGCAATATTTGAAATTAGGCAATGCCAGGCCCCCCTCAGACAATGGAAGTTGGAGCGTGGACCTAGCCACTCTAGGTTTTACTTTCTTTTACTTGAAATATGGATGTGATTGACCTACTTTTATGCTTATTAGGGAGCAAT
>BLSH010000676.1:55726-73771 GCA_018402905.1 Glandirana rugosa
CACCCACTTCGGTACGTCTTGGTACGATTTTAATTTTTTTTTTGTGTTATACGACATCTGTCTTCGTAGGGAACGAAGTACAATGTGGGTTTTTTAATTTATATCAGATGTTTCACCTGAATCGAAAATTTCGACTGCAAAAAAATTTAGTCCTGATCCCTGTCGTGAATTTATTTACTGCTACATGCGCTAGCCAGGGAGCACCTACATTTCAACCCCTACGTGAATCTCTAGACACGTCCGAGTACGACGACAGTAACCAAACTCGTTGGACATGTCCCTCACGTCTTAATAATCCGTTCAACATAAAAACTCCTTATTAAAATAATAACTTGTTGTTGGTACAAGAGTTACTTTGATATTAATGAGTTTTTGGAATCATTGAGAACATGGTTGTTGTTCAATAATAAAATTATTCCTCAAAAATACAACTTGCCTAATAATTCTGCACTCCCTGTACAGGTTGCTCAAACCAATGACAGCAGCATGAGCCTGCACAGATCTCTAAGTGCATCCCCAACTTTACATCCACGAGGGACCGATCGCGTACATCGTCATTTATTTAAGTGCTGTCCCTAGTCCTGATTTAAAAAAACGTCAGCTTTAAAAGCTAAGTCCACTTTGTAGACTATATTTAATTTTTTGGGTGTAACATGAAGCAAGGGATGCTTCTGTCTACAGCATATTGTGTTTTTTTTTTAATTTTAGCATGGTTCTGCATGGCTTCACCCACACAGCCGCATCATCCAGGTCCAGGATCACTCACAGCTAATTCCTACAAGTCCCATCTGCCACCATGGCAGAGGGACTAAGCAGAATACACCAGCCCTCCCTTCTCTCTCTCACCGATCTAGTTCTAGCCACACTGGGATATTTTAGGCAGCAAGTAAACATGTTGTCCCTGAAGTTGATGTGTTGAAAGCAGAAAAAAATTAGCAAGCATAAGGATTTGAGCGACTTTGAAAAGGGACAAATGGTAATGGATGGACACTGGGACAAATGGTAATGGATGGACACTGGGACAAATGGTAATGGATGGACACTGGGACAACGCCAAAACTGCAGCTCTTGTAGGATGCAGTGGCCAGGATCTACCAAAAGTGGTCCAAGGAAGGAAAACCAGAAAAACAGGCAATAGTGTCATGGGTGGCCGGGCCCAATGATGCACATGGGGAGAAAAAGCTGGGCAGTGTAGTCCAATAGAACTATGAAATTGCTGAAAAAGTTAATGCTTGTGCAGTTGAAAAGGTGTCAGAACACCGTGCATCACAATTTGTTGTGAATAGGGTTGCGACAGGGATGCTGACCTGTATCCACAGCCAAAAAAGCCTACAATGGGCACGTGAGCATCAAAACTGGACCACAGCAAAAGAAGAAAGTGGACTTGTCTGATGAATTCAAGAAAGTGTAACGCTACCCCTGTAGGAACCGCTGGATAGGATGGGTCCTCTGTGTTTGCCCAGTGGCGGCTGGTAAAATTTTAGGATGGGGGGCACCAGACCCCACCCTCCCTTTTTGACCCCTCCCACTTCTCATAAGCCCCACCCTTATAGTTTACACCCATTGTGTCAGGAGTATACAGTCCAGCATCACCAGATAGGAGTATACAGAGCCACCAGATAGGAGTATAAAGAGCCCCAGATAGGGTATACAGAGCCACCAGATATCAGTATACAGAGTCACCAGATAGCAGTATATAGAGCCACTAGATAGCAGTATACAGAGCCCCAGATAGGCGTATACAGAGTCACTCGATAGTAGTATACAGAGCCCCAGATACTGATCCTTAAGCATGAGCTCCTTGCAAGCCGTCATGGATGGTCTGCGCTGGAGTCGGGACTGAAACCCGGCGGAGTTCTGCACCTGCGCGAGTAATCACCCAGCCAGCCCATCTGCCAAAGTCCCGCCCACCGCATCCAATGACAGTCAGTTACTGGCTCAGGGCAGCCAATAAGACTATGTGTGTGCGCCTGTTCAGCACACACACATAGTCTTTCATGACTGACCAATCGGCTCACTACTTGCTGTCAGCAGACAGCAAGGAGCCGAGAAAAAAAAAAGTCAATATACCGGCAGCTCTTGTAGGGGGTCTGGCTGACTTTTTTTTTCTTCTTGTCAGCGGGGGGAGACAGCACCCAAGCCCCCCTTATTAACTGGCCGCCGTTGACTTTGCCTAAACCTTCAGCCCCTCTGACACACCAGGTTGAGTACATACAAGATCACAGGAAATCACTGAAAGTAATACCCAATACCCAGTACCCAATAGTAATGCTATAATAAAGAAAACAGGCACCAAACCAGGTAGTAAAGTCAAACTTAAAATGGACCTCCGCCCAAGAGGGGAAGCTCCACTTTAAGGACTCGCCCCCTGCTCCTCTTGAACAATTGCCCCGATGAGGAGCAGGGGCAGCAGGTACCCGATTTTGACAGGTACCTGCTTCCCAATTCCGTTCGGCACTTGGAAACGGAAGTTCTCCTCCCTCCCTCCTGCAATCTTCTGGGACACTGAAAGGTTCCAGAAGACTGCATCCACCACTCACGATGTGCAGCACAACTCGCACAATGCGCAGTGGGCACCCGGCTGTGAAGCCGCAAGCTGTCACAGCCTGGTGCCCAAAGTGAAAATGCCGGTGCCAGGGACCGAAGACAGTGGGTGAGACTGACCAGGGTGAGCACACCGCTGGATCGTGGGACAGGTGAGTGGCTGTTTTTTACAAGTCAGCAGCTACAGTTTTTGTAGCTGCTGACTTATTTTTTTCACAGGTGGCTGGAACTCCTCTTTAATATAATGGATAAAACATTACAATCCATAAAATGGATTAACAATGGTAATAACACACAATTTAGCATACTGGCTTCCAGGTCAGCATAAACAGTAGCAAGGCCACCTCAAGTGTAGCAGAGAGCAGTAGAATAGCTTAATCTATCCAGTACTGGAACTATACTGCCAGAGCGCATTTATGGCAGGGATGCTAGCTCTAGGCCGACTGGGTATAAGCTGTCCAAAATAAAAGGAGGATTATATCAGAGGGGGCAGGGGAACAAAGGGGGCTTGCAGAATAATTATTACAGGAGGGGCAGTCCTTTGAGATGCTCTTCTGCTGGCTATCATTGGGGCCCTTTAATAGCGTTGGTGCACTTAATGACAGTCCCAGTTAACCTACATGCTGTATAGGTACAGCACAGGTGCAAGGTATTTGTGGTTTAAATGTGATAAAGGTTTGGAATAGGCGCAGTATAGAGTGCAGTATGGGTGCAGTATGGATCGGGTACACTTGGTCCTGCTCTCATTGGTGCAGTCCCTGCTAGCAGGGCCAGTACAAGGCAGGGGCGGAAGGGGCGGATGCCCCAGGCGGAACAATTTTAAGGAGGAAGGGGGGCACAGGTGAAGTGCCAGCAGTATGCTTAACAACTATGTGTCACTATACACACTAGCCAGCGCCGCTGTACCTGTCTGTATGTGCCAAGTGTGCTCCTGCACCCGGCACAACAAGCCTTTCTCCTCCTTCTCCAGCCCCCCTTTGCCTGTTCTTCTCTAGCCCCCCCCTGTTTTCCTCCTTCTCCAGCCCCCTCTGTTTTTCTCCGGCCGCTGTGTCTTCCTCCTCCGCCCCCCACAACCAGCTTTCCTCCTTTCCTCTCCCGCTGGCTGTGGGGGTAATGTGTCAGGATGGCGAGTAGAGGAATGGGACGGTAAATATTTTATTTACTGGCCCCTTCCTTTTCTGAATGGTTCGCTACCGACCGCTCCTATGTCCTGTGATAACTGAGCAGAGTAACCTGTTTCCTCTCCATTCATCTTCAGTGCTGAGAAAGGGAGTGAGGGATTTGTGTCTTCAGTCCCTTTCTCTGTCTCAAAGGGGGAGATGTCAGGGGTCTGTTTAGACCCCTGACATCTCACCAAAGCCCCCCAACAGGGCTGAAAAAAAAATCAATAAATATTAAAATATTAAATTGCAAAAAAAATTATAAAAAATTAAGTTGTAAAAAAAAATAAAAAACTACTGACACCACTCCCTCCACCCTACCATCACTGTCCACTGTCCCAACCTCTCCCCCTAAAAAGCATTGTGAAAACATTTAAAAACAAATTAAATTGTAAAAAAATCAATATGTAAAAATAAAAAACTACTGACACTGTCCACTGCCCTACTGACACTGTCCACTGCCCTACTGACACCGTCCACTGCCCTACTGACAATGTCCACTGCCACATGCCCCCCCCCCCTTCCCCAAAGCACTGTGAAAAAATATTTAAAAAAAAAAACAATAAAACCATAAAAAAATAATAGATAAAATAATAAAAACAAAACAACACTGACATCGTCCACTGCTCTCCTGACACTGTCCACTACCAACCCCCAATTATTGTGAAAAACAAAAAATACAAAAATAAATTGTGAAAATAATAATAATAATAAAAAAAATCCACTGCCCTACTGACACCATCCACTGGCCCCCAAAAAGCATTTTGAAAACATGAAAAAAAATACATAAAAAAAATTGTAAAAAAAATAATAATAAAAAAGTATAATAAAAATAAAGGACTACTGACACTGTCCACTGCCCTACTGACATTATCCTGCACATACAATCCACTACTGTACACTCCACCCCTTCAAGCCACGCCCAATATGTAGCGTAATTTAAGTGACGCCCATATTTCACCGCCAGGGGGGAGGGCGCGCTTTGCCACCTTCGCCCTGGGTACTGAATGACCTTGTCCCGGTACTGCCTGCTAGCAGTACCAGCAATGGACAATAGCCCTCTCACCAGGTCCTGGGAGGTTGTGGAGTCCTCTCGCTGTAGAAGGGGGTGTCCTCACTCTCTCCTCAAATGCATTCGGTGATCCATGGTGGGAAGCACAGGGTGGGTGGATGCTCCAGTCTCCCTACATCCGTGGTGAAGGTGCTGTGAAGTGGGCAGTGCTGCGCTGCCTCCCTGTGTCCTCACTCCCAATTTGAGGTTCAGATCATTGCTGGTATGGGCTCCCGCTGACATGTGAATATTCAGACAGAGGTGCTCTCTCTCACTCCTTCTGTGACAAGAGGATGGACTTTCCTGAGCAGTTTATTAAAATTCATCTTTCCACTCCTCCTACTGCACAGTGCCTATTGGGATCTGTAGTGTAAAGAGCCTATTTGTCCCATTATAGGGCTGTCGTCTCAAACTAAAATCTCAGGATTCTCAGCACTCTTCATAGAAGTCTATGGACTTGCTTGGCTTTAGCGCTTTCCCTGCTGGCCGGAGGAGAATGGTGCAGCAAAACAACAGTATATCAGTAGAGGGAAAGAAGGATGAAAGTCAATGTCTCCTTCTCCATTTTACTGTAGCCCAGCACCTGGCTACAAATAGTTTGAGGAATATAGCAACAGGTTTGAGATGTTGACTTGGCCTCCAAATTCTCCAGATTTCAATCCAATTGAGCATCTGTCAGATGTGCTGGAAAAACAACTCCAATCCATGGAGACCCCACCTCACAACTTATGGAACTTAAAAGATCTGCTATTGACGGCTTGGTGCCAGATACCGCAGCATACCATCAGAGGTCTAGTGGAGTCCATGCCTTGACGTAGAGCTGCACGATTCTGGCCAAAATGAGAATCACAATTTTTTTGCTTAGAATAAAGATCATGATTCTCACAGCGTAACATCTTACATATACAAAACAATTGGGCTAACAGCACTGTTTAGTTTTTTTTTTTTAAGTGTAATATTTCCCAAAAAATTGCATTTGAAAGACTGCTGAGCAAACACCGTGTGACGTAAAATATTGCAACAACCGCCATTTTATTCTCTAGGGTCTCTGCTAAAAAAATATATAATGTTTGAGGATTCTAAGTAATTTTCGGCAGAAAATACTGTATTTTAACGTGTAAGCAAAAAATGTCAGAAAAGATTTAGTCTTTAAATGGTTAAACCAAACTCTTCTATACACAGAGTTCATTCCTTTGATAACTAGAAACACAGTATCTCTTTGCTTCTTTTATCAGCAATGATCTCAGACTTGACAGTCTGCCCAGATAAGAGAGACTCAAGTCAATCTGACTTAGACAAATGTTCATGGGGAGACTTCAGGTGACTTGCATTGACTTCTATTACAGTCAAGTCGCGCTGAGTCGCCCCGCAAGTCAGACTGCATTCATTGCACTGAAAATCGCGGTAATGCATGGTGGAGATCGCGGGGGGGGTGAATCGAGATCGTGATTTTATTACGATTAATCGCGCAGCTCTACCTGGACGGGTTATGGTGGGCGATAATGTTATTGCTGATCGGTATAAATGCTGGAGAATGGGGCTGACACTTATGAATTGACTTGAATAAGCTACAAAACACATTCAGCATTACAAAATTTTTCTGGGTGAATGTGACTAGCTACTTAGGATACCAGATCATATAATTTTGGTACAGCCTGAATTTAATAGATTGTACTATCAGGTTGTAAAGTATATGGTCAGTTTCAGGTTCTAGAGCAGGGGTTTCAAACTCAAATTACCTGAGGGCCACTGGACAAGTTTTCATATCCTGTTGGGGCGACATGCAAACTTTCAAACTTCAAAAACAACATTAAACTATATATTGATAGGAAATGGTAATGCGCTGCCAATTGCAGCGTAAGGCTATACAGTGATCTAGGATCTGTTATTAAGGCTGCTGCTGCCATCTGTAGTAATTAAAATCAAATGAAGGTGTAGAAGCGCTGCCAGCAAATAGTTAATAAATACTAAAATAAAATATGAGGGGATAATGGAATACAATCATAGCAAGTGCTTTTGACTGTTTTTTTTTATTATCAAAAAGTACATATAAAGCGATATAGAGGGAATACTATTAGCATTGTTTGCACATCTAGTAGTACTACTAATAATTGGATTTGTATGCACTTTGTGAGAAGCACTTGTGTTCTATTTGCACATTTTTTAGTATTCCTACTATATCGCTTTATATGCACTTGTTAAGCACTTAGGTTTTTTTCCTATTTACTTGAAGGATTATTCACAATTAACATTCAAAAGCACTTGCTATGATTGTATTCTATTATCCCCTCATATTTTATTTTAGTATTTATTAATTATTTGCTGTCAGTGCTTCCACACCTTCATTTGATTTTAACATTAAACTATATACAGTGGTAGTTACTGCTTGCCACACATCATTGTAGCCTTACTGTGCCCATCAAATGCAGCCTCACCAGTGCCCATCAAATGCAGCCTACCAGTGCTCACCAAATATAGCCTTATCAGTGCCCATCAAATGCAGCCTCACTGTGCCCATCAAATGCAGCCTCACCAGTGCTCACCAAATATAGCCTTATCAGTGCCCATCAAATGCAGCCTCACCAGTGCCCATCAAATGCAGTCTTACTGTGCCTATCAAATGCAGCCTCACCAGTGCCCATCAAATGCAGCCTCACTGTGCCCATCAAATGCAGCCTCACTGTGCCCATCAAATGCAGTCTCACTGTGCCTTTCAAATGCAGCCTTATCAGTACCCATCAAAGCACGCCTCACCAGTGTCTATCAAATGCAGCCTCACTGTGCCGATCAAAAGCAGCCTTATCAGAGCCCACCAAATGCAGCCTCACTGTGCCCATCAAATGCAGCCTCATCAGGGCCTGGATCACGCAGAGCGGCGATCTCCCGCTGTGTCACAGAGTTTGGATTTGAATTGCCCGGGCAGCCACTGTAACGTGTCTCCTAGACTGGCTCCTATGATACACGTCATACTTATTAAATTTCCCAACATTGGATCAGTGTGACGCCTATCACAGGAGCCGGTCTAGGAGGCGGGACTTTGTTACAGCACCGCCAAACAATTCAGACCCAAGCTCTGTGACACAGCTGGAGATTTTCCGCTGTGTGTGATGTACACAAGGAGAGGAGGAGGGAGGGGAGCACTCTGCCACTTTGGCTCCCCCCTGCCTCAGCTTGTGGCGCCTGTACACCCGCCCAGGATCAGCCCTGCCGCTGTGGCCACAGCTCAAAGCAAGCGGCCCCAGGGCAGGCGGCCTGCCGGGAAATTTCCTGGTATCCTGGGAGGCCTGCCTGGCCCTGATCCTGGTGGACCAGTCCTGCGGGCCGTTTGTAACTGGTCTGAGGACTGTGTACTTTGAGACCCCTGCTCTAGAGGCTGGAGGGAGAGTCTCCCACATGATAGGGGAAGCAGAATACTAAGGAATCTACAGAGCCACAGGCAGGGCTAGACTGGGACAAAAATTTGGCCATGGTTTCATCCAGACCAGTCCACTTTAATTTTGCAAACACGCATAAAAAAAGTATATAAACTAAACGGAATTGCGCAAAAAACATATGTAAAAAAAATCCACTATTGGGCATAGGACAGGGCATAGCCACACCAGTGCCCATTAATGCAGCCTGATCAGTGCCCATTAATGCAGTCTCATCAGTGCTCATTAATGCAGCCTCACCAGTGCCCATTAATGCAGCCTCACCAGTGCCCATTAATGCAGCCTGATCAGTGCCCATTAATAGCGCCACACCAGTGCCCATTAATGCAGCCTCACCAGTGCCCGTTAATGCAGCCACACCAGTGTCCATTAATGCAGCTACACCAGTGCCCATTAATGCAGCCTCACCAGTGCCCATTAATGCAGCCTCACAAGTGCCCATTAATGCAGCCACAATAGTGCCCATTAATGCAGCCTCACCAGTGCCCATTAGTGCAGCCTGCTCAGTGCCCATTAATGTAGCCTCACCAGTGCCCATTAATGCAGCCTGATCAGTGCCCATTAATACAGCCACACCAGTGCCCATTGATGCAGCCTCACCAGTGCCCATTGATACAGCCTGATCAATGCCCATCAGCGCAGCCACACCAGTGCCCATCAATGCAGCCACACCAGTGCCCATCAGTGCAGCCACACCAGTGCCCATTAATGCAGTCTAATCAGTGCCCATTACTGCAGCTGGACCAGTGCCCATTAATGCAGCCTTCACCAGTGCCCATCAATGCAGCCACACCAGTGCCCATTAATGCAGCCACACCAGTGCCCATTAATGCAGCCACACCAGTGCCCATTAATGCAGCCTCACCAGTGCCCATTAATACAGCCTGATTAGTGCCCATTAACGCAGCTTCACCAGCGCCCATCAATGCAGCCTGATCAGTGCCCATCAATGTTAGTTTCCCCTCAGTACCTGGTCTGGGCAGTTCTTCTACCTACAGGTGCAGGTGCACCTGCAGGTGGTTCTTCTGCAGCTGGGAGCGAGGTGAGCGGGCAGGGACTCCCATACCCTGCCCAGCAATAAACTAATCCCCCGCTGACCGCTGTGCAGCTGTTTAGAAAGACATCTTCTCCGGGCCCCCTGTGTTCAGCGGGGGCCGGGGAACAGAACGTGGAATATTTCCTCACTTTCCGCTTTAGGCAGATTAATCCCTCTCCAGCTCCCGGCAGCTCCAGTGTAGTGCGCTGCGGCGGTTTCATCCGCCAAAAGCGAGGAAATAGTCCCTGTTCTGTTCCCCAGCCCCTGCTGAACACAGGGTGCCCGGAGAAGATGCCTTTCTAAACAGCTACACCGCGTTTAGTGGGGGATTCGTTTATTGCTGGGCAGGGTATAGAGTCCCAGCCCGCTCACCTATGCTCCGCTGCCACTAACTGGCCCACTGAGCCATCGGCCCACCGGGAAACTCCCAGTAGTCCCAATGGCCAGTACAGGCCTAGCCGCAGGCTTCCAATAGCCCAACTACTTTGGCACCTTTGGCAGTGCTGTCATTTTCTCTTCTCCCTGACATTGTCCTTTTTGCTGGAAAGCTTCACCTGCATTTATTGGGAAGAAAAATAAAAATGAAGACAGCAACAAAAATGAATAATAATAAATTGAATGCACACATTACAAATATTAAACACGTACAGTTACCAAAATACGCAAGAGCTGCATGTGTCTTGCTGCTGTTCCTAGATTTGTCTGCAGGGGGCAGTCGGTACACATGATACAATTCCAGCAGCTGCTACTTTGCAGATTGTGAAAGGGAGAGTGTTTGACAAGGCACCATGGACCATAACATTTTTTAAGGGTTGTGCTAGCTGATTAACTATGCGTTAATTGCAGCAATTTCATGGAGTGTAAAACAGTTGTGGTAGCTGTCAGGTCTGACAGTTGATACTGAAGATAGATGGTGTCTTATGGAATACACTCAGGAGAGAAGCGATGGTGTGGAGGGAAATATATGTGAATGTTGTTTGACACCAAAATAATTGGGCAAACTGGCGAAAGCTGAAAGTTGCTGCTGCAAGGAGTAGGGGTCACTTTAATGGAACTATGGCAAAATAAAACAATTACTAAATTAAATGTATTTTATATAAATTGTATGACAAAATTGTTAAGAGTATTACCGCAGCACTTTTTGTGTATTTCATTGACTTTTTGTGTTATGAGTTCCTTCAGTAACAAGTTTTATTACCTGTTGATCCTGCCAGTGAATCTGCTATTTTTCCACATCCTTTAACAGGATGACAACCCTGGTCATTCTGCAGTGAAATCACACAGCAGTGTTGTCACCCTGTAAACGTTAGAGTTTTAAATGGACCTGTAGTTTTAAATTAACTTTAAGTAAGAGGAAAACAAAATAAAAATAACAAAAAAAAATTATTAGTATACTGAATTATATTATTATGTATTAACCACTTAAAGTTACCAGAATACAACCGCATGGCGGTTTAAGTGTGTTTTTATAGCACATTTTTGCAGAGGCACCGTTCATTTTAACGGGTCTCCCTGGGACATGAACCAAGCACGCTTTGCACAGAAAACGCACAGCAAAACACGCGACTACTACCCACATTTGGGGTGCCATTGAGAAATACTGGCACAGCAAGCACGTCACGCATTTTACCATGTTTGTCACTCATTTGCAGAAATGCGCATTTCTACCACCTACTACTAGCAGCTACGCCCAAGTGTGAATGGTGCCTGTAATATAAAGTCTCAAACTCAACTCCTTGTGGCTTGCATTTATTTTTTTTATTGTAAAAACTAGTATGCACTATGGAAAAAGCATGCAGTCTGCTTTATAGCCACAGCAACATTTTAACGATGCACAATGAAAAACGAGAAAAAGAAGAGATGGTTTGATGTTTCTTAAACTACTGCCAGTCTACTGACCCCTCTTAACATCCCTTACATACCTCCCAACTGTCTCTGATTTGGAGGGACTGCACCTACATTGTAAGCAAACCCCTCTGACCCTATTTTCTCTCCAGGTCAAAAGTTATTTATTCGCAAAGAATAGATTGAATCAAGAAAATATCACAATACGGCCACCAGATGGAGCTGACGACCATAATAAAAAAATAAATATTATTATTATTATTATACAGGATTTATATAGTGCCAACAGTTTACGCAGCGCTTTACAATTTGAGGGTAGACAGTACAAATACAATATACTTAAATACAGTAGGAATCAGAGGGCCCTGCTTGTTAGAGCTTACACTCTAACTATGATTGTCAGCTCCATCAGGTGGCCATAATATTTGATTTACTCTACTCTTTATGTATGAATAACATTAGACCTAGAAAGAGAATATAGCCTAATAACATTTAATGTTGCCCCTATTTGCACAGATCAATTTACTTGCAGTTTCACCGGACAAATCTCTGTGAATTTTATTTATACATATACCCCTATGTTACTAGGGGTCAGACTGTCTTAAACCACTTATACAACCCCTAAAATAATGTATATTGTTATTATGGACAATTATGTGTGGGTTTAACTATTTATTTTTTGTGTACTCGCTCTTCATGCTGTGTGTCTCTGGGGTCTTGGCCAGGAGTGTGTCTCCTGCGTACATACTTTGTGCTAAAAGTGTCCCTCTAACTTATGAGCTAAGGCTGCATTCACACCTGAGCGTCGCAAGCTTTTTCTGGCGTTTTGATGCGCGACTTTGGATCATTTTTGCGCGTTTGTATGCGTCGTTTTTGGGCTTTTGGAGTTTTTGTATTAGCCAATAAAGAATACTATATCTATTGCATCATTTGTTGCTAGGTAGTTCAGCTTTTTTTAGCTTTTACTTCAGCTGAAAATCGCGTAAACACACGTGACAAAATGCGTAAAAATGCCAGAATTGCGCGTTTCCATTCATTTCTATAGGATACAAACACCCAAATCTGCCCGATTCGCACGACAAAAATACCTCTGGAACTTGTTTGAGCTTCAGGTATTTGGCTTCAGGCGTTTTGTAGTGGAGATGTGAACCATCTCCATAGAGAATCATTGATTTTTTTCCCCTCCAGCATTTTGTAGCTTCAGGCTTCAAGCATATTAAAGCTACAAAACGCTCAGGTGTTAATGGGCCCTAAGGGTCCTCAAATGCGACCCCTGACATCACCAAAGGGCCACACATAGGGGTTGATTTACTAAAGTGAAATAGACTGTGCACTCTGCAAGTGCAGTTGCTCCAGAGCTGGCTGCATTCACACCTGAGCACTTTGTAGATTGAAGCTTGAAGCTACAAAATGCTGGAGGGGAAAAAAATCAATGTTTCTCTATGGAGATGGTCCACATCTCCACTCCAAAATGCCTGAAGCCAAAAGCCTGAAAATGGCTGAAGCTCAAACAAGTTCTGGAAGTATTTTTTCAGGCAGATTTGGGCGTTTTTCTGCTTTTTACATTGGCAACCCTTTTGACCTGTACAAAATCACGGTAAAAATCACCTGGCTTTCTGTCTGAAAATGACAAGCTCGGGTGTGAATGCAGCCTTAATGAGGCACTTCCATCATCCAATCATGCAGTGGCGATCACCCCCCGGCCACCCTCCCCCCCAATCCATGCACTCATCCCCTAATCTGCATGCAGGGCGCCGGATGCATTAATTTCAATGGCGTTTTGCTTTTTTTTTTAAGCATATGATTAGACCCTGGGGCTCTAATTGGCTTTGAAAAAGGGTGGGCTCGGGGGGCAGAGCACTGCACCCCAAGCCCACCCACTTGTGTGATGTGTGCAGCGGTGGTTGGAGCAGAGAGGAGGAGTAGAGGAGCGGAGGAGGAGAAGGAGGCGGGGGGGAGCTGGCGGCAGCCAATAAGTGTGCAGTCTCTGGCGTTCTGCCAAAACACCGGTGGTGACGTGCAGATGAGTTGAAGCAGGGAGAAGAAAGATAGCAAATTCTGTTGGGCCTGGCTCTACCCACCTGGCTGCTCTCCTACTGCTTCTGCCAAGAAGGAGGGGATTTGATCATGGATGGGTTAAGTGCGGACCTAGGGCGGACCGAGCACCAACCGCCACTGCAATCATGTGCAAGCAAAAATGCTGTTTTTTTTTCCAATTTTCCTTGCATGTGATTGGGTACTCTTTGCAAAGTGAAGCTTGTCCACATTTACTAAGCTCTAACGCAACTGCACTTTGCAAAGTGCACAGTCTATTTGCCTTTAGTAAATCAACACCATAAAGTTCATTATACACTCTGTAATGCTTGAGAGGACTGTTGGAAACTGCAGACCTAATAGAGCAAATATAGGTCAGATTGGATGGACATGCTACATTTGTGGCTGGGGATATTCTGCAGAAGGTAATATGAAACTGGGAACATGTTATATGAGATCAATGCTATTACCCTAATCAATGTTCCTGCAGGTTGGGCACCAGGGCTCTATGCCATCTCAGAAAGTTGGGAGGCATGCCCCCTTAACCCTATAATTTGTTTGCTGAATTTAGCTCCTGACGGACCATAAGTCAAGGGTCAAAATAAAAAAAAATAAAAAAACAGCAGATCAATGTTGATCTTGGAGCTACCCCACAAATGCCCATATAAAAAGTACAGCCCTGGGTATGACATTGCTGCCATCCTAATGGAAGTATGTATGTATTTTGTGCCCATGAATGTTATTAGACCTCTGCAGACCGGACACCTGGCCCTGAAAAAAAGAGGGAAAGTCACCCGGCACAGCAGCAGTGGCAGGTGTAGCGGGTGGCTGGGGATCACTTGTGCCACGCACACATGTCACTGCCTGTTACAGGGCTGATTTCATGCTGCTAAATGGACGTGTCTGAAAATCCCATGTGCCGCATTCTCCAGCAGAACACCAGACACGGGACATTCCTGATTAACCCTCCACATTCCTCTGGCTTTATCAGCACTGACAGAGTTAACAGCAGGCCTTCACACATCCTAAGTGAGCCTATATGTCTTTATAGGATTATAGGATATCAGGTTTATTAAGAAATTTTAGATGACTAGTAATATAAATCAGTGAGCTGCTAATGCAGCTCAGTTTACTCAGTTTACCATCCCATGTGATGGATTGTTTGGCCAGTTATGGTACCAAGGCCTTCAGTAAAAACTTGCAGTGATGGCCGGTTGGAGACTGCAGCAACCATCCCTTAGGTTCACTACATTTCACAGCTTCTCCACTAAACTTAACGTTAGGGCCAATCAGGAGATATGTTGCAGGAGGGAACTAGTTCACAAGGGGTCCCACCAAACACTTGAGGTCCATGAGACATGTGGGTCCAGGTCACCAGACACATACACCCAAGGGAACCTTTAATCCACCACCAAGTAGATGGACCCTCTTTAATAGGCCACCAATCATTTCCAACCTGAATCAGTGTCCGTACTCCCTTGGCACTGAATGTATTAGGGCTCATTTACATGACTTCGCCTGCTTTTCAGAAGGTGTTTGACAGGCAGTTGAGAGGCTGCCTCCTCACCACCTGCTTTGACTCCTAAAACCACAGTGCCAGAACTGCAGGCATTGTGATTGCTTAAAGTGGATGTTCAGACAAAACCTAACTAATGCTAAACCTGCTCTCTGCCACATTCTAAACCTGATCTATCTAACCCTGTGAAGCAAAAATCGCTAAATGTACCTATTCTGCAGCCGCTCCGGTCCCAGCATCAGCTGTCAGTGGCGGCTTCACTGTGGAGACGGGTGCAGGAGTGGCAGCTGACAACAGAAGCCCCATAGTAAGTCTATGGGTGATGTCACTTCCCAGCCATTTCACAGCCGTGGTCGGTCCCCTCCGGCACACAGCTTCTACCACTGGAAACTGGACCGGATCGGCTGCAGAATAGGCAAGTACAGTGATTTCATAGTTGCCAACATTGTGACAAAATTTATAGGGACACTTTTTTGTCTGTAGGCGGAGTCTCATCATAATTAGGGGCAGGGCACTTGTTTGTAGGTGTGTCATAGATGAAGAAAAATGCAGTGCACGAAGCGTGCTGCGTCAAAAAGTGGGCGTGGCTTCACCGAATAGTGGGCATGGCTTAAATGGGGCATGTCTCAAATGGGATGTGGTTCGAGTACAGGGTTAGATAGATTAGGTTTAGAATGTGGCAGAGAGCAGGCTTAGAGTTAAGCCTCGTACATCAGAACGTCCGTTTTTTTGTTGAATGCTTGTCTCATGTCGAAAGTGAAAAGTGAAAATTTTCGTAAGACCGAATTCAACATCAGAAGTGATGTAATGTGTTGAATAGTTTTGTATGTATTTTTTTGTTTCTGAGCATGCGTAGTCGTGATCGTACTTTTTTTGCGTACGAAAACCGTACTAATGATACCAAAATCAGACACTGAGTTGCCGTACGTCGCTGTCGAAAAGAGCATATTAACGATAAGAATTTTGAACGATCGGCCACCGAACGAAAATTCTTTTGTTTGTGTTTGCCTGGACTTACACTTTAACAGCTCCATTATGTTTAATTGGTCATGTTCAGAGGGTGATGCTGCCAACCAGATGCATCAAGGGGGATAATTTTTTCTAGCCACAGCATGTTTACACCACCATATGTTGCCTTTGCAGCTTAAAGTGGTTCTAAAGGTTTTTCTCCTTCATGCATTGCTACAATGTAAAGTAGTGAGCGTACAGCTTGTATAACAGTGTAAATTTGCTGTCCCCTCAAAATAACTCAACACAAAGCCATTAATGTCTAAACTGCTGGCAACAAAAGTGAGTACACCCCTAAGTTAAAATGTCCAAATTGGACCCAAAGTGTAAATATTATGTGTGGCCAGCATTATTTTACAGCACTGCCTTAACCCTCTTGGGCATGGAGTTCACCAGAGCTTCACAGGTTGCCACTGGAGTCCTCTTCAACTCCTCCATGACGACATCACAGAGCTGGTGGATGTTAGAGACCTTGTGCTCCTCCATCTTCCATTTGAGGATGCCCCACAGATACTAAATAGGGTTTAGGTCTGGAGACATGCTTGGCCAGTCCATCACATTTGCCCTCAGCTTCTTTAGCAAAGCAGTGGTCGTCTTGGAGGTGTGTTTGGGGTCATTATTATGTTGGAATACTGCCCTGCGGCCCAGTCTCCGAAGGGAGGGGATCATGCTCTGCTTCAGCATGTCACAGTACATGTTGGCATTCATGGTTCCCTCAATGAAGTGTAGCTCCCCAGTGCCAGCAGCACTCATGCAGCCCCAGACCAAGATACTCCCACCACCATGCTTTACTGTAGGCAAGACACACTTGTCTTTGTACTCCTCACCTGGTTGCCGCCACACACGCTTGACACCATCTGAACCAAATACGTTTATCTTGGTCTCAAACCACAGGACATGGTTCCAGCAACCCATGTCCTTATTCTGCATGTCTTCAGCAAATGGTTTGCAGGCTTTCTTGTGCATCATCTTTAAAATAATCTTCTTTCTGGGGTGACAGCCATGCAGACCAATTTGAAGCAGTATGAGGCGTATGGTCTGAGCACTAACAGGCTGACCCTCCACCCCTTCAACCTCTGCAGCAATGCTGGCAGCACTCACATGTCTATTTCCCAAAGACAACCTCTGGATATGACGTTGAGCATGTGCACTCAACTTCTTTGGTCCACCATGGTGAGGCCTGTTCTGAGTGGAACCTGTCCTGTTAAACCACTGTATGGTCTTGGCCACTGTACTGCAGCTCAGTTTCAGGATCTTCTTATAGCCTAGGCCATCTTTATGTAGCGCATTAGTTCTTTTTTTCAGATCCTCAGAGAGTTCTTTGCCATGAGGTGCCATGTTGAACTTCCAGTGACCAGTATGAGAGAATGAGAGCGGTGTGTAGGGGTGTACTCACTTTTGTTGCCAGTGGTTTAGACATTAATGGCTGTGTGTGGAGTTATTTTGAGGGGGCAGCATTTCACACTGTTATACAAGCTGTACACTCGCTACTCTACATTGTAGCAAAGTGTCATTTCTTTAGTGTTGTCACATGAAAAGATAGAATAAAACATTTACAAAAATCTGAGTGGTGTACTCACTTTTGTGAGATACTGTATATATATATATATATATATATATATATATATATATATATATATATACATACACACACACACACGTATGTATAGAGTGTACATTATATATCAGTGCATTCGGGGGTATACGGTATATAGTACACTTCACGTAGTGTATTAAAATATACAGGCGGTCCCCGGGTTACAAACAAGATAGGGTCTGTAGGTTTGTTCTTAAGTTGAATTTGTTTGTAAGTCAGAACAGGTACATTTTTTAAGTGTAGCTTCAGCCAAAGAAACTATTTTTAAGCTTTTGGATAGCATAGGGAAGGGATAACACCCCTGTAATATTTGTTTTGCTGTCTATGTTTCTGTTCAGAAGATTTCACCTCACTTCCTGTCCCAATGATAATTGGATTTTGAAAATTTTGGGTTGTTGTGGAAGCAAACCTTGGTGATAAAGCATCAGTGGAGACACCTTTTTCCCCTAATAACTCTTACAGGAGTGAATTTCCCTTCCTAGGGGGAGATTTCCTCTCACTTCCTGTTGCTTTCCTCCATTTGTAAGTAGGAGTCATTCGTAAGTCGGATGTTTGTAACTAGGGGACCGCCTGTATACAGTCTAATATATATATATATATATATATATATATACACACACACACAGTGTATTGAGTGTACACTATATATCAGTGCATTCGGGGGTGTACGGTATATAGTGCACTTGAGGTGGTGTATTAAAATGTATACAGTCTGATATATATATATATATATATATATATATAGCTCACGCTACTCCCTTCCTCAACCTGGGAACCAACATCGGAACCTAGAGACAGGTGGTGCCGTAGAAGGACAAGAAAC
>BLSH010000676.1:79525-94036 GCA_018402905.1 Glandirana rugosa
TAGAAGACCATGTTCAACTATAACCAGAGTAGACAGGTATCCTACAACAAGGTCTTGACACTTCCGAAAAAATCTACAACAAACCGTTTGAGATTAGACCGGAAGGACAAAAATTCCCAATTGGTTACCAAATGTAGAACACCACTTGGGAGACAAAAGTGAGACCACTTCAGAAGAGAACTAACAACCGAAACTGTATGTGGATGGAGGACCTCTCACAAGTACTACACTGGTTGACAACACTTCCCACAAAAGAAGTAGTCCCTTTCTTAAGAAGACAGTAGGTGGTGTCGACAAAAGGCACCAGAACGCCCAGAAAACCACAACGACTCTAGTGCCACGCACCGTGATCTCAGCAACACCAAAAGACCCGCAAGACCACGGAAAACAGCTGTGGTGGATGACAGAAGAATTCTTTCCCTGATGAAGAAAACACCCTTCACAACAGTTGGTCACATCATGAACACTCTCCAGGAGGTAGGTGTATGTCAAAGCCAACAATCAAGAGAAGACTTCACCAGAGTGAAAACAGAGGGTTCACCACAAGATGTAAACCATTGGTTAACCCTTAAAAACAGGAAGGCCAGATTAGAGTTTGCCAAACAACATCTAAAAAAGCCTTCACAGTTCTGGAACAACATCCTATGGACAGATGAGACCAATATCAACTTGTACCAGAGTGATGGGAAGAGAAGAGTATGGAGAAGGAAAGGAACTGCTCATGATCCAAAGCATACCACCTCATCAGTGAAGCATGGTGATGGTAGTGTCATGGCGTGGGCATGTATGGCTGCCAATGGAACTGGTTCTCTTGTATTTATTGATAAAGTGACTGCTGACAAAAGCAGCAGGATGAATTCTGAAGTGTTTCGGGCAATATTATCTGCTCATATTCAGCCAAATGCGTCAGAACTCATTGGACGGCGCTTCACAGTGCAGATGGACAATGACCCGAAGCATACTGCAAAAGCAACCAAAGAGTTTTTTAAGGGAAAGAAGTGGAATGTTATGCAATGGCCAAGTCAATCACCTGACCTGAATCCAACTGATCATGCATTTCACTTGCTGAACACAAAACTGAAGGGAAAATATCCCAAGAACAATCACCAGGGATGAAACCCAGCGTCTGGTGATGTCTATGTGTTCCAGACTTCAGGCTGTAATTGACTGCAAAGGATTTGCAACCAAGTATTAAAAAGTAAAAGTTTGATTTATGATTGTTAATCTGTCCCATTACTTTTGGTTCCTTAAAAATTGGGAGGCACATATACAAACTGTTGTCATTCCTGCATCGTTCACCTGATTTGGATGTAAATACCCTCAAATTAAAGCTGAAAGTCTGTAGTTAACGCACCTCTTGTTCATTTCATTTCAAATCTATTGTGGTGGTGTATACAGCCAAAAAGATTAGAATTGTGTCGATGTCCCAATATTTATGGACCTGACTGTACATATACAAGGCCCATAAAGACATGGATGTACGAGTTTGGGGTGGAGGAACTTGACTGACCTGCACAGAGTCCTGTCCTCAACCCAATAGAACACCTTTGGGACGAATTAGAGTAGAGACTGCGAGCCAGGCCTTCTAATCCAACATCAGTGCCTGACCTCACAAATGCGCTGGAAGAATGGTCAAACACTCCCATAGACACTCCTAAACCTTGTGGACAGCCTTCCCAGAAGAGTTGAAGCTCTTATAGCTGCAAAGGGTGGGCCAACTCAATATTGAACCCTACGGACTGAGACTGGGATGCCATTAAAGTTCATCTGCATGTAAAGGTAGGTGTCCCAATACTTTTGGTAGTATAGTGTATATGCGAATTGGATGTGGATTTCTTTGCATCCAATTTGCAGGACATGCGTGTGTGACCGGCTCTCAATGGAGCCGGTTCACACAGGTCCGGGACAGCCATGATCCGGATTTCAAAAGGGTCCTGTGCGTTTTTGGGTCCGGCTTAAGTGCAAATTCAGGCAAAAATTCAGACCTGAATCACACCTGAACTGGAGAACAGAAATGCAACGGACCCCAGGCTGTGAACCGTGGCCACACATATGTGAACCCGGCCTTATAAACAGATTTCTGAATAGAGCTTTACACACCTACGGACCGTTCAGGTCCGCCTGTCACTTTTTCAGATGGACCTGAACGGACGCTCAATTAACCTCTATGGAGTAATGGATGTCAGCGGTGACATGTCAAAGTTTTCTAGTCTGCTCATCCAACTCCAGTTGTACGACCGCCGCACGTCAGCTGTTCTAATCGCGCGTACTAACGTTTGGATGATCGTACAACAAGCGGTCGTACGACCGTTTTCATACCACCGTCCCACCGTGTGTACGAGGCTTAAGAATAAGGAGATATTGCACCTGGTGTGCAGGGGATGATAGGGATTAACATAATCTGTTTTTCACAGAAATAAAAAAAAAAAATCCCAAATTGAGTTTTTGTTTTATTCCTTTAAAACTGCTCCAAGACAGCTATGGCCTGCAGTTGCTCATGAGGTCATCCCCCAGAAAAGCTGCATCCCCGGCTGTCTGTGTCCCCTTTTCTATAAGACCCATTAGACCCGAGGCGGCTGGCCGGAGTGCAATTGGCAAAGCAGGATAGCCAAATGTTGATTTCCCTGGTCTGGAACAAAGCGATCTGAACCCCAACTGCCCCGGAGTCAGGTGCCTGGCTCTATATAAGCTGCTCTTTGTATGGTGCTGTCTGCTTCTGCCGTCTAGGCTGTCCGTTCTTCATTTATTGGGTGTCAGGACACCCTGAATTACAGACACTGAGAAGAGAGAATCTGCCCCGTCTTCCCTTCATTCCCTTGACCGATGACTCTTCATATGTAACTATCCCTCACAAAGGCCTTTGTATTTGCAAGGTGCACTGACAACCAATGAAAAGTGTTCTTTTTTCTCTTTCTAAACCGATAAATGAATACAATGTGCTGCTGGGGGTAACCACATTCCTCTACTACTTCTAAGGACTTTCTTAACCATGTGCCATCTGGAAGATTCCCCCTCCCTTCACGACCATGCCATTTTTTTTTTTTTGCGTTTTGGCACTGCGTTACTTTTACCACTTCAATGTTTTACCCCCTTCATGACCAGACCATTTTTTGCAATACGGCACTCCATTGATCTAACTGACAATTGCGCGGTCGTGTGACGTTGTACCCAAATAAAATGTATATCCTTTTTTCCCCACAAACAGAGCTTTCTTTTGGTGGTATTTGATCACCTCTGCGGTTTTTATCTTTTGCGCTATAAACAAAAGAAGAGCGACAATTAAAAAAAAAAAAAAAAAAACAATATTTTTTACTTTCTGCTATAAAACACATCCAAAAAAAATGTAAAAAATCAAATGTCTTCATCAATTTAGACCAATATGTTATCTGCTACATATTTTTGGTCAAAATAATCCCAGTAAGCGTATATTGATTGAAAAGTTATAGCATCTACAAACCATTGGGATATTTTTACGGACCTTTTATTTGTTTTTATTGTTTTTACTAGTAATGGCGGCGATCAGCGATTTTTAGCAGGACTGCGATATTGCAGCGGACAAATCTGACACTAAGGGGTGGATTTACTAAAGGGAAAAAGACTGTGCACTTTGCAAAGTGAAGTTGCTCCGGAGCTTAGTAAGACCCCTTTCACACCAAGGCGTTTTTTCAGGCGCTTTTGCGCTAAAAAAACAACTAAAAAGCATCTGAAAAACTCCCCCCAATACGCCCCAGTGTGAAAGCCCAGAGTGCTTTCACACTGGGGTGGTGCGCTTGCGGGAAGGTAAAAAAAAAAGTCCTGCAAGCCGCATCTTTACAGCGGTGTGGGAGCGGTTTATTCACCACTCCTATACCGCCCTTGCCCATTGAAAACAATGGGGCATCGCTCCCGAATCGCTAAACATCGCTTCGGGAGCGCTGCAAACCGGCAGTTTTAACCCCTTGTGGGGAGGGGGGATTAAAAGTGCACCGCCTGCCGCCCGAATAGCGGCGCCATAGTGCCGCAAATTAGTGGTGTTTTACCTCTAATGCTCGGGCGGCCCCGATGTGAAAGGAGCCTAAATGAGGGGCTCCTAGGGAGTGCTTACTAACTGTGGGGGGAATTCTGTGACTGGAGGAAAACAGAGATCTGTGTTTTGACTTAGCAGAAACACAAGATCTCAATTTTCCTCCCTCAGGCTCGGGTTTACACCTGAAGCAATCCAACTTGCAGGGCAACTCGAGTCGCCCCATTCGAGGCGACTTCAGTGCAGCTTGCAGGCAACTTCTATTATAGAAGTCAATGCAAGTCGCCTGAAGTCGCCTCAAAAGTAGTACAGGAACCTTTTTTCTAAGTCGGAGCGACTTGAGTCACTCCTATTAGAATGGTTCCATTGTACTACATGGAGGCGACTTGTCAGGCGAAGTGGCCTGTGTGTGAACCGCTCTCACAGAACAACAGTTTGCCTCTCCTGTGAACAATAGGCTGGTCGCGGGCGGCACGTGCACGCACCCGGACCTCGTGCACGAAATCACGTACAGGTTAGTGATTTCACGCAGCTGGACTGCCCTGCTGCAGTATATATGCGGTGGACGGTCCTGAAGAGGATAACTGACAATTGTGCGGTCATGCAACACTGTACCCAAATGTCATTTTCTCCCCCACAAATAGAGATTTCTTTTGTTGGTATTTGATCACCACGGAATTTTTTATTTTTTTCACTATATATGAAAAAATACTGAAGATTTAAAAAAAAAAAAAAAAACAGTATGTTTTGCTTTCTGCTATAAAACATATTCAATAAAAAAAATCTTCAAAAATGTAGGCCAATATCTTATCTGCTACATGTTTTTGGTAAAATAAAATCTCAATAAGACGTTATTGATTGGTTTGTGTGAAAGTTATAGTGTCTACAAACTATGGACTATGTACTGGTAATGGCGGTGATTAGTGACTTATAGCGGGATTGTGATAGTATGGCGGGAAATCTGACACTAACTGACATTTTTGACACTTTACGGGAACCATTGACACTAATACAGTGATCAGAGCTAAAAATATGCACGGTCACTGTACTAATGACACTCGCTGGGAAGGGGTTAAACATCTAGGGTGATCAAAGGGTTAAATGTGTTCCTAGCCAGTGTTTTTGTGTACACAGTGTGCTGCTTTCACTAAGGGAAGAGGTCATTTCTAGTCTCTGCTTTGCAGAAGTGGGAACCAATGACACTAATACAGCGATATACTTGGACACTTTACTACTAATCACACTAACTAGGAAGGGGTTAACATCTAGGGCGATCAAAGGGTTAACTGTGTGCCTAACAGGGCTTAGTGCATTCACGGAGTGCTGTTTTTACTATGGGATGTACCGGTTTTTGTTCCCTGGAAAAACCGACACATCCCCGATGACAGGACAGAGCTCTGTGTTGTTTACATAGGGGTGCACAGCCTATTGCATTAGGATGTGCACCCTAAAGCTCAAGCACACATGTGTCTACATATATATGGTGGTGGCAGCAAGATCAGTCTCCCTGTCGGCACAGTGAAAGACAAGTGCGTAAGCACTTCTCATATGGCAAAGCCGGTAAGATCTTTCCCATCTTCCTGCTGCCACAGAGCGATAATTTTAATGTGCATGGGGAGATTAGGGTGTGCCCAGGCACATCCGGCACACCCTGTGCACACGCCTGAGATATAGATATGTATATCTAAATATATATATATATATACATATATACACACACACACACACACAGATACTCTTATGGCAGAGATCAGTGGGAGATCTTTCCAATCTCCCTGCCAGCACGCAGAGCGCTAATGTTAATGCGCATGGTGAATGTTCATTGCGGTGTGCCCAGGCACAACCGGCACACCCCCTGCACACGCCTGTGGTTGTTTACATTCACAAAGCTCTGTCCTGTCATCCTCTTCGCCCCTCGGCGGGTGCCAGTGGTCAATCATTGGCCAGCACCCGCTGTTCGGCTTGTGCTGTGACTAATCACAGCGCAGCCCGCACGCCACCTACCCGGAAGTGCTGGATCACGTACTAGATACATAATCCAGCGCAGGAGAGCCGCTCTGCTGCCATACTCCTGAGGCGGGCGGCAAGTGGTGTTAAAGGACAACTCCACTTTCATTATAAAAAATACTATAGCATAAAAAAGTGCTACACAGACCATTTTGTCAGTTATTGTTATCAAAAACAACTTTTCCATTTCAATCTAAAACTGCTGTCATTTTTTAAAATTGAAAAATTCAATGCAATATTGCAGAATTGAGACATTCTTTACATTGGTGTGCGGAATGCCCCCAGCAATGTTGTTTTCTGCTTTATGTGATTGTCTCACTGATTTTCTCAGACATCTGCACTAAGATACAAGTCAAAGTTTAGGCATCCCCTGCAATAGGATTTTTGGATTATTTTTTTTTGATGAGCCGCACCCAGCCCGCCACCGCTAAATGTCCAGCTCGACAGTGAATGCGATGAATTCACATGCAAACACAGTTTACTATACTTCAGTGATGAACGGACACAGGAGTGATCAGTATTGATCACTAATTGTGTTCATTCAGAAAAGGAAGGGGCCAGTAAATTACATTTACCAGCCCCTTCCCCTCGATCCCCCTGCAGTGCAGCTGGAGGGAGGAAGATGAGGAGAAGCTGGCAGTGCAGCAGGGAAAAGAACAAGAGGATCGGTGTTGGCAATAAGGCGGTACAGCCAGTCCTCCGGCTCACAAAGTGCCCCGGGCCCCCTTTTTAAACTGATAGGACCTGTGCCTAGTACAGGAGGGCTGACTGTACTACCTTATCAGTGGCTCTGGCACACAGGGGTGGTAAGGGTGTGCCCAGGCACAGTCGGCACACCCCATGCACACGCCTATGGAGATTGGCTTGACGTAAACTAATCAAGAGATGTTTGTTTTCCTAACCCTGTATAGTTTTTCATTTTAAGTCTACTCAAACACAGATTATTACACATGCTTCAATTCCTCTGTGATTTGCTACACAATGGTTGTGCTTGTGGCCTTGTTTACACTTGTAGTGGTGGGAGAGGGGGTGTCAGGGGTTGGCTGCATTTTAACCACCCCAACCAAAAAGGGTTGTAAACCTTCCAGGTTTTTCACCTTAATGCATTCTATACATTAAGGTTGAAAAACCTCCTGTAGTGTACCAGCCCTCCAAAGCCCCCCTTTTACTTCCCTGAACCTGATTGTTCCAGCGACAGGGACAAGCTCAGAAGCTCCAGCTCCAGTCCTCATTGGATAGATTGATAGCAGCAGGAGCCATTGGTGTCAATCAAATCCAGTGACGCGGGAGCCAAAGGGCGAAGCTGAGTCCTGCTGTCTGTGTGAATGGACGCAGCAGCGGGACTCGGGAGCGAGCCCGCATGAGTGCCCCAAGGGAAAGCGCTTCTCTGAGGGGGCACTCGAGAAGAGGAGGAGCCAGGAGCCCCGCTGGGGGACCCCAGAAGAGGAGGATCAGGGCCACTCTGTGCAAAACCAATGCACAGAGGAGGTATGTATGTCATGTTTGTTATTTATTTATTTTTTTAAATAACCTTTACAACCCCTTTTTCGGTCCTCAGATCCCGGCACAGCAAGGATGCCGAGAATGCATCAATTGCTGGACATATTCAACTCTGTATCATCAGCTAAACTGTTAGACATGTGCACTGCCGAAAAATGTGTTTGTTTTAGTTTCATTTGTTTTTTTTTTCATCCGTTATGATTGCAATTCATAAATTCGAAAATTCGTAAATTCAAAAATCCGAAAATTCAAAAATAAGAAACAATCTGAAAATCCCAAAGAACGAAAATTTGAAATAATAACTAACTAATAATAACTAACTATTAAATTATAGGTATTGGTATTTCCTTTCAAGTTTGGTTGTGAAAGTAAGGAATACGAATTTATACGATGTTACGAATTATCCGAAAGGACGAATGCCGTGTCTAAACAAATGGAACAGAACAAACTAATAATAATAATAATAATAATAAAAAGTTATTATTATTATTGTTATTTATTACTATTAATTTGTTACGTTACATTCCTTTAGATACGGCATTCATTATTTTGGATAATTCGTAACTTCAGATGAATTCAACAATGAAAATGTAATGTTACAATGTAAAGTAGTGAGTGTACAGCTTGTATAACAGTGTAAATTTGCTGCTCAAAATAACTCAACACACAGCCATTAATGTCTGAACCGCTGGCAACAAAGGTGAGTACATCCCTAAGTGAAAATGTCCAAATTGGGCCCAAAGTGTCAATATTTTGTGTGGCCACCATTATTTTCCAGCACTGCCCTAACCCTCTATGGCATGGAGTTCACCAGAGCTTCATAGGTTGCCACTGGAGTCCTCTTCCACTCCATGACGACATCACGGAGCTGATGGATGTTAGAGACCTTGCGCTCCTCCACCTTTCGTTTGAGGATGCCCCATGGATGCTCAATAGGGTTTAGGTCTGGAGACCTGCTTGGCCAGTCCATCACCTTTACCCTCAGCTTCTTTAGCAAGACAGTGGCCGTCTTAGAGGTGTGTTTGGGGTCGTTATCATGTTGGAATACTGCCCTGCGGCCCAGTCTCTGAAGGGAGGGGATCAAGTTCTGCTTCAGTATGTCACAGTACATGTTGGCATTCATGGTTCCCTCAATGAACTGTAGCTTCCCAGTGCCAGCAGCACTCATGCAGCCCCAGATCATGACACTCCCACCACCATGCTTGACTGTAGGCAAGACACACTTGTCTTTGTACTTCTCACCTGGTTGTCGCCACACACGCTTGACACCATCTGAATCAAATAAGTTTTTCTCCTTACGTTCACTGACAGACGCAGCTCTCCATTGACTTTGTGGGGTTTATGTTCGTCCAACTAGGAGTTAACTAGGCAGGGAAAAGAATCAGCTGGCCCCTCCCCTGGGGCCGTCCTCTCTTCCTACATTAAACCCCCTCACAGTATAGCTCTTCAGTTTCAATGCCTAGTTCGCAAGGAGTTGACCTGGCTTCCCTATAGGGAACTGCGGTCCTGTTATGACCATTTTTTATTTTTTACTGCAATCAAGATGATCTGCTATCAAGAAGCCGGTCGGGGCATAGAGAGTCCTGGAGCTCTGTACTTTCCCCGACCTGGCCAACATGATGCGAAGCCAGTCCCACTATGGGGTCCCGCCGCATCTTACCCGTTCCGTGCGGGTGGCCCGGGGTGGAATTCCCCTGTTGGTCCCCTTTACCGATGCGTTCGGCAGGGCGACTTTGGGCCTGCAGCATACCGCCATCAAGGGCGCGAAGTCTGCATACTGGTGGCTACCGTGGCGTCGGACCGGTAAGTGAGCGCCCTGCCTTCCCCCCGTTACAGGGTGTGAAGAGGGCCTGACGTCCGCAAACTCGTGATTTTCACGGTAACAGCAGCTTGTCCGGGGTAGCCACCGGTGGGATCAGCTCTCCATCTTGCCCCCTGCCACACCTCGCCCCCCCCCCAGCACCGTGCGATCGTTCGGCCTTCTCGTCCGGATCGCCATGTGGCGTTCGGCCGCCATTTTGCGGCGGACCGCCGCCATTTTGCCGTAGCCGCGGACATTTTCAGTCTATGGGGCTTTCCCTCTAGCGCTCGGAGCGGCCATTTTAGGTACTGCACGTTTCCTGAGAGGGGTATTCGGCCTCTAGTGTTTCCTGGCAGCCATTTTCACTGCATGCTCTGCACATTCTACACGTGGCTGCAGCTTCTCTCTCTCCTCTCAAGAAACAGCGGTGAGACGATCTGCGCTAGCAAGGCATCGGAACTGCAAGTATAGCTGGGCTCCCTCCGGGTGCTGGTGGTGGTGGGGTGCTGTCCTCTGACTACCTGTGGGTGTGTGGCTGTGTGCGGGGCGTCCCTTCCATCCCTGTGTCATTTCTGGCAATGGCTGATCTCCCTGCTGAACCTGCTGAGGTGGCGTCAGCAGCCACGCAGTCTGACCAAGGGGCTTTTCTCACCCAGCTACGGGCTGTTTTCACTGAGTTTTTTCCACGTGGGGACACGGCTCCACGGGTCCCCAGGAAGCGTCCCCCTCCCCCTCCTTTATCCTCAGGGGAAGATTCTGAGCCGGAGGTGGCTTCCAGGGTCTCAGGGACCCCGGGGGACCTGTCTGATGAGGAGACGGGTGGTGACAGTGTGTTAACTGAGGGGGACCAGGGGCCAGCTGCTGACCAAGTAAAAGTGCTGGTTGCCACTATTGTCGCTGGCATTCGCACTAAGTTGCAGCTGGATCAAGATGGCGAATCGCAATCTGCTTATGTGTGTGGGACTTCTAGGCCCCCCAGGCCCCCAAGACCTATCCTTACAATGAATTTTTTGACCATTTCCTATATCGTGAATGGCAGCACCCTCAGCGTTCCTCCTCACTGACTGCATGTTTTGCTGTACGCTATCCCTTTGAGGAGAGCTTCCTAAACAAATGGGAATCACCTGTGGTGGATCCACCTATTGCACGCCTTACCAAGGCGACTACCATTCCTATGGAAGGGACTCCTTCCTTCAAGGATCCCGCTGATAGAAAGACAGAGGCACTTTTGAAGTCCCTGTTCTTGAATGCGGGCTCTGCTGTGCGGCCTGCTTTGGCTGCGGCCATGGCAGTGCAGCATCTCTCTGAATGCATGGAGGAACTTAGGAAGGACTTGGTAGGCGGTCGCCTGATGGAGGCACCGCAGAAGGCTGAGTTTTTACTCCAGGGGATTAATTACCTCTGCGATGCGGCCGTGGATGTTCTGCCTTTGCTGTCCAGAATATCGATATCGGCCGTCAGACTTCGCAGAATTCTTTGGCTGCGTTCCTGGTCGGGTGACCACGCGTCCCAAAGAGGTTTGGCTGACCTCCGTTTTCAAGGTGGGCGTCTATTTGACTCGCGTCTTGATGAAATCATCAAGGATTTCACGGGAGGTAAGAGTACCTTCCTTCCGGAGCCCCGCAGGCGTGAGTTTCGCCGTAGGCAGGAGCCTTCTACGTCGGGTCAGAAGAAGCCTTTTCGTGCCTCAGGCGCGGCAAGCAAAGGGACCCGTTCCAGTAAGGTCGCTGCAGGGGCCGGACGTCGGCAGTGGCAGCGCAAACCAGAAAAGGCGGAAGACAAGTCTTCCTCAGCCTGATGGGTTGCCACCACCCGGGTGTCGGGTGGGGGGACGTCTTCTGGGGTTCGCAGATCGGTGGCTGGCTCACATTTCCGACCGCTGGGTCCGGGAGGTGGTGTCCACCGGGTACAGGATAGAGTTCATCACTCTACCCCCAGACAGGTTCTTCCCATCAAATTTAAACCTCCCACAGGAGCGCAGACAGGCCCTTTCCAGGGCGGTACAGGCCCTCTCAGACCAGGGAGTGATTGTACCGGTTCCCCCAGGAGAGAGGTTTCGAGGTTTTTACTCAAATCTTTTTGTGGTACCCAAGAAAGGGGACGGATTTCGGCCCATCCTGGACCTGAAGGCCCTAAACAAGTTTGTCAGGGCGCGAAAGTTCCGGATGGAGTCTGTTCGGTCGGTTGTGGCCGCCCTTCACCAGGGGGAATTCTTGGCATCATTGGACATAAAGGATGCGTACCTCCATGTACCCATCCATCCGCGCCATCAGCGCTTCCTGCGGTTCGCTATTGGGGATCGCCATTTTCAATTTGTAGCTCTCCCGTTCGGCCTGACCTCCGCGCCCCGGGTGTTCACGAAGTTGCTAGCCCCGGTGTTGGCTTTGCTGCGTCAGAGGGGCATTGCCATAGTGGCATACCTGGACGATCTGCTCCTGCGAGCGGACTCTGTCTCTGCCCTGGAGGAGAATGTGAACATCACAATGGCCTCATTGCTGGACTTTGGCTGGTTGCTCAACCTGAAGAAGTCGTCAGTGTTTCCTTCCTGCCGTCTGGAGTATCTGGGTCTCATTCTGGACACAGAACAGGCGAAGGTGTTCCTCCCTCCGATAAAACTGCAGGGCTTACAGTCGGCTGTGCGCACCCTTCTATCGCACCGTCGGTCTTCCTTGCGGTTCTGTATGAGGGTGCTGGGGCTCATGGTCTCGTCGTTCGAGGCGATACCTTTTGCCCAGAGTCACACTCGTTTGCTCCAACGAGCAATTCTGGCTCAGTGGGACAAGTCCCACCGGTCGTTGGATCTTCCGATCCGGCTGGGCCCTCAGACCAGGGCGTCTCTGACCTGGTGGCTTCGGGACTCGGCCCTCACTCAGGGGAAGTCGTTCCTGCCCCTTCAGTGGACGGTAATCACCACGGACGCCAGCCTGACGGGCTGGGGTGGAGTCCTGGGGCAGCCCAGGGTCGTTGGTCGGCCCAGGAGGCTTGCCTGCCCATCAACATGCTGGAGCTGAGAGCAATCAGGCTGTGTCTTTTTCATTGGACAAAGAGATTGCAAGGCCGTCCGATCCAAATTCTATCGGACAATGCCACGGCGGTGGCGTATGTGAATCATCAGGGCGGCACACGGAGCCCAGCGGCGGCTGCGGAGGCAGCTCTGATTCTGCGTTGGACGGAACTTCACGTTCCGGCGATCTCAACGATTTACATACCAGGTGTGGAGAACTGGCAGGCAGACTTTCTCAGTCGCCAGAAGCTGGACCAGGGCGAGTGGTCCCTCCACCCGGAGGTGTTCACTCAGATTTGCCACAGATGGGGGACACCGGATGTGGATCTCATGGCATCCCGGTTCAATCACAAAGTGAGAACCTTTGTGTCCAGAACAAAGGATCCGTTGGCAGTGGCCACGGATGCTCTGGTGGCCCCCTGGAGCCATTATCGTCTCCTGTACGCCTTCCCTCCGGTACGTCTGCTTCCGAGATTGGTGCGCAGAATAATGATGGAGGGAATACCGACCATTCTGGTGGCCCCAGATTGGCCCCGGCGCACCTGGTACGCCGACGTGGTGCAAATGGTGGCAGACGCCCCTTGGCGGCTTCCGATGCGAGATGATCTCCTGTCTCAAGGACCCATCTTGCACCCTGCTTTACCCTTGCTGGCTTTGACGGCTTGGCTATTGAGCCCCAGGTGCTGAGGGATAGGGGAGTGGCCGACTCCGTGATCCCTACTCTGTTAAAAGCTTGCAAGTGCACTTCTCGCAAGATTTATCACCGCAAGGAAGGCTTACATTGCTTGGTGCGAGGCGGAGGGCTATAACCCTTGCTCGTTTGTTGTCTCCAGGGTCCTGACCTTTTTACAGCAGGGCCTGAATAAGCATTTGGCCTTGAGTACTCTCAAGGGCCAGATCTCGGCCTTAGCCATACTCTTTCAGAGACCTTTGGCTTCGCACTCTCTGATTCGTACCTTTGTACAAGGTGTGCGACATGTGGCGCCTCGGGTGAGATCCCCGATGGCTCCGTGGGATCTGAATCTGGTGCTTTCTGTTCTCCAAAAACCACCTTATGAAAAGATCAGGGAGATCCCCTTACAGCTTTTGTCGCAGAAGGTGGCTTTCTTAGTTGCCATCACTTCTGCCAGACGAGTGTCGGAATTGGCTGCCCTATCGTGCAAGTCTCCTTATTTAGTGATGCATAAGGATAAGGCGGTCTTGCGACCCCTTCCTTCTTTCTTCCGAAGGTAGTCTCTTCTTTTCATATCAATGAAGATATTGTTCTGCCTTCATTGTGCCCTCGTCCATCGCACCCGAAGGAATTCGAGTTGCATGCTTTGGACGTAGTAAGGGCCTTACGGGTGTACTTGGCTGCTACAGCTCCCTTTCGTAAAGCTGATGCCTTGTTTGTTCTGCCAGAGGGCCCGCGCAAAGGATTGGCGGCCTCTTCGGCTACGATTTCTCAGTGGATTAGAAAAACCGTGACCAATGCGTATTCTGTTCGGGGCAAGGTTCCCCCTTTTCCGGTCACGGCTCATTCTACCCGGGCGGTTAGTACTTCCTGGGCCTTCAGACACCAGGCCTCAGTGTCACAGGTGTGCAAGGCGGCCACTTGGGCCTCGGTTCACACTTTCACTAAGTTTTACAAAGTTGATGTGTTTGCATCTTCGGATGCTGCTTTTGGCCGCAAAGTTCTGCAGGCGGCAGTGTAGGCGCGACTGGCGCCTCCTCAGAGGTTCAGTTGGGTACAGTTGTTTGCGTTTACCCACCCCTCTTTTTTGACACAGCTTGGGGATGTCCCCACAAAGTCAATGGAGAGCTGCGTCTGTCAGTGAACGTAAGGAGAAAAAGGGATTTTATTAAAACTTACCGTAAAATCCTTTTCTCCGAGTTCACTGACAGACGCAGCACCCACCCCTCTGGGCTCTGTTTTGGTACGGCTTGTGTACGAACTGAAGAGCTATACTGTGAGGGGGTTTAATGTAGGAAGAGAGGACGGCCCCAGGGGAGGGGCCAGCTGATTCTTTTCCCTGCCTAGTTAACTCCTAGTTGGACGAACATAAACCCCACAAAGTCAATGGAGAGCTGCGTCTGTCAGTGAACTCGGAGAAAAGGATTTTACGGTAAGTTTTAATAAAATCCCTTTATCTTGGTCTCATCAGACCACAGGACATGGTTCCAGTAATCCATGTCCTTAGTCTGCTTGTATTCAGC
>BLSH010000676.1:94046-104700 GCA_018402905.1 Glandirana rugosa
CTCCAACAGAAACCTTTTATCTGCATACTCACGACGGTCGTAACGACGTCTGCAACTTCTCCACGACCCAGTCGGACAGTCACGAGTCTGGTATGCGGTGTGTGACGTAATTTAACCAGCCCCAGGGGAGGGGCCAGCTGATTCTTTTCCCTGCCTAGTTAACTCCTAGTTGGACGAACATAAACCCCACAAAGTCAATGGAGAGCTGCGTCTGTCAGTGAACTCGGAGAAAAGGATTTTACGGTAAGTTTTAATAAAATCCCTTTATCTTGGTCTCATCAGACCACAGGACATGGTTCCAGTAATCCATGTCCTTAGTCTGCTTGTATTCAGCAAACTGTTTGCAGGCTTTCTTGTGCATCATCTTTAGAAAACGCTTCCTTCTGGGATGACAGCCATGCAGACCAATTTAATGCAGTGTGTGGCGTATGGTCTGAGCACTGACAGGCTGACCCAGCACCTCTTCAACGTCTGCAGCAATGCTGGCAGCACTCATACGTCTATTTTCCAAAGACAACCTCTGGATATGACGCTGAGCATGTGCACTCAACTTCTTTGGTCAACCATGGCGAGGCCTGTTCTGAATGGAACCTGTCCTGTTAAACCACTATATGGTCACCGTGACGCAGCTCAGTTTCAGGGTCTTGGAAATCTTATTATTGCCTAGGCCATCTTTATGTAGCGCAACAATTCTTTTTTTCAGATCCTCAGAGAGTTCTTTGCCATGAGGTGCCATGTTGAACTTCCTGTGACCAGTATGAGAAAGTGAGAGCGATAACACCAAATTTAACACACCTGCTATCCATTCACAGCTTGAGACCTTGTAACACTAACAACTCCCATGACTGAGCCCAATTTGGACATTTTCACTTAAGGGTGTACTCACTTTTGTTGCCAGTGGTTTAGACATTAAAGTGGTTGTCAAGTCATGACAACCACTTTAAACTACAGGTAAGCCTACAATAAGGCTTACCTGTAGGTCCAGGAAATATCTCCTAAACCTGTACGGTTTAGGAGATATCCCCTGTATCTGCATGTGCCGACGTCATCGGCACGTGCGCACTGAAGAATCGGCACCCGGAGTAGCCCAGGGTGCCGTTTCTTCTGTATTCGTGCCGTAAATGACGCCTCCCATGCGCATGCGCGGGAGTGACGTCAGTGCGGCTCCGCCAATCACATCGCTGGAGCCCACACTGTGATTGGACGGAGCAGAAGACCCGGAAGACTGATGTCGCCGGTCACAGCTTCGTTCCGAGGTAAGTGTTTCATAATGAGCTAGTATGCATACAAGCTCATTATGCTTTTGCTTTGCAGGTTTTTTTTTTTTTTTGGGGGGGGGGGGCTGGGGGTGGCTTTCCAACCACTTTAATGGCTGTGTGTTGAGTTATTTTGAGGGGACAACAAATTTACACTGTTATACAAGCTGTACACTCACTACTTTACATTGTAGCAAAGTGTCATTTCTTCAGTGTTGTCACATGAAAAGATAGAATAAAATATTTACAAAAATGTGAGGAGTGTAGTCACTTTTCTAATATACTATATAATTTAATAGTAATAGTTTAGTTATTATTTTTTAATTATTATTTCAGATTTTTGAGTTTTCAGATTTTTGAATTTCCTGAATTTTCGAATATTCGTAAAAATCTGTTAAACGGGTTTTAGTTGTGTAGCAGGTACCTCTCTAAACTGCCTGTCATGTCCCTGCATGAGTTTCTCTCCCCTGCCCCCCCCCCCCCCCACACACACAGATCAGATTACACTGCACTTGTACTGTGTTCCTATGGAGAGAACAGTTACAACAGCCTATGGGGGAGGCTTTTACAAGAGCAGTAGCAGGATTCCTGGGAGCAGCAGTGCCTTATGGGAGAGTCTATTTAAGCTAAGGCTGGGACCTGATTCAGTCTCTTGGGGATGGCGTGATAGATCAGAAAGGGCCCTGTGTGCTTCTACAGCAGGACTGTGGCCTGCGGCCTACACACAGTGATCCAGCGGGTTACATTTCCACAGTGTTCCAGCCAATGATCTGCAGAGCCAGCCCTACTACCATCTGAGTCTGTTTCAGGTCCAGTAGCAGTGGTAGCAATCACGATCGATCAGGGAGAGCTGCAAGGAGTGCAATGGAGGCCGTTTGCAGGAGCATAGAGCGGGAGTATTTCATCAGCCCCAGGGTAGGCATCATCATCATCTGAGCAGCCGGTCCGATTGTCTGCAGTCGCTCGTTTGGTTGGGTGAGCAGGCTCAGGCCCATCCATGAGAGTACTGATCTGTCTAATATAAATCCTTCTAAGAAAGTTAGTAAATGGCTGAGCATTACTATTAGACTGTGAAGGCTGGATTAAAATTACTTGAGTGCACTGGATTGCTGCTAGTTGTAAGCTTACTTTAAAGTCAGTGATCACTGTGAAGGTTTCCATTCATTTCAGTAAAGTTGCTGTTCTACCTTTTGGGCCATATCCTGAGGATTAGTGGATGCAGTTACTTAATAGGTACCTAACTTTGGAATAACAGAGCCGGCAGAAGACACACTGAATTTTAATCACAGACCCGTTTCAACTACAGCTACTCCCCCCCTCCACACACACACTTAGCAGGACTCAGGGCTTTTATCATTACCCTAAGAATGCTCTGAAATAGAGCAGTTGAATTCAAATAAGCGATAATATAGTGCATTGAAGTTACACAAGTTTAGCTTTAATCTTGTAGAGTGGTATTGATCTATTTGTATTCCATTGAGTGGTATCAATTTACCTATGTTCACCAATTCCCAGCTAATCTTATCATTTACCTGTTATTGACTGACTTTGGGTGAACCCCCTTTTTCAACACCTCATTCAGGTATTTTGACTAAACTTGATTGGAGGAATCCAAGTGTAATCTTTAATATTTAACTGCCAGTGAATAGGAGGGAGTAGTGATTCACATTCTGCTCGTGTTGTCTCCCTTTTATTCACTAAGGTTTCAAAGGCATGTTAATGTTGTCCAAACATTTATAAGTGTGTGACTTAAGAGTGAACTGTTAATCCTTGACCTGTGTGATACAATTCTTGTTTCATTTGGAGTTCCACTTTAACGCAACAGAGATTTTAAGTAAATATTTCAAACTCTACTGTTGTGTGATTCCATTATTGTGTCACTCCTTGAAAGGGAACTGACTCAAATAGTATTTGGTGCCAGAGGGGACTGAGGCTGTTATTGGGGCGGAGTAACGGACACAATATACTAAAGCAGCTCCTACGGGGCTAGTGCTACAGTTAATTCGGATATTTCCAAATTAACAAATTTGTCGAAATTCATTGAAAAACTAACAAAACGAATTGCACATGTCTAGAAATCATAACGATATGGATAGACTGGAAACAATGATTTGAAAGTATGTAAAATACACTTTGAATGATATGGGGCAAAGCTTAAATATCGAGTTTAATACTGCTTAAGGCAGGCCATAGATGGTGCGAATTTCTTTTCTGCATTCACGGATTGCAGGAAAGAAAATCGCTCGCTCCCTCCTGCACAACTTTTGTGTCCTCCCAGCAGGGAAAAAGTTGGGGGTCCCTGCTAGTAGAACACAGTGATTATTGCTAGCAACTATAACCGCTTGCAATAATCACATGCTGAAAATCCGACATGCTGGTTGTACCCAAGTCGATCGATGGATCACCTTCATTCAGCCTGCCTATAGATGGTTCAAATCTTAGCTGGTACCTGCTGAACTGGGCGAGATTGGAACCATCTATGGCCAGCTTAAGGGTTTTTGCAAATGATACACAAGCATAAAAATTCTTCAATTTTTTATTTTTTTTTAATGAAGAGGGTGTGTTGTACATGCTTATAGGTATGCATTTACGTGTATACACCTGCATGCCCATAAAATACTGACTGGCATTTTTCACTAATCTATACGCAGTGCTAGTTTATGTGCCCGTGTGTACATGCCCATTTGAAACAATAGGCCGTATTTTGATCAGTAAAAAAATGCCTAAATACATGGAGTTTTTAGGTGTCTGCGAGCAGGAGCCCTTAAAGTGGTTGTCTCACCTGTAAAAAACAAAACAAAAAAAAACACCTGCAAGGCAAAGGCATAACGAGCTAGTATGCACCACATACTAGCTCATTATGAAATACCTCAGAACGAAGCTCCTGCAGGGCTGGTCCCCGAGGAGGGAGCTGCCGTCTTCCCTCTGTGGATCCTTTGATTGGCCGGAGCCACAAGATGTCACTCCCACGCATGCGCGGGAGCCCGTCTTTACAGCGGACTTTCCAGCAGGGTTCGGTGCTATGCGTCAGTGGCGCTTGCAGTGAGAATATCTCCTAAACCGTATAGGAGATATTCTTTTTACCTACAGGTAAGCCTTATTATAGGCTTACCTGTACGTAAAAATGTCATTTTAGGGGATACAACCGCTTTAATAGACAGAGCAGTGAGAGCTCACTCTAGTGGTTGATCTACAAATTAAATTTACTGTATACATACATGTGTATGTATATATATTTATTTAAAATAACATTAACTCCAAACCATTTTAGTTTTTTTTTCATTCTTTTTTGAATAAAGACATAATGTGTTCAGAGCTCTGTTTCAAATAAAACACAATACTCGTGGCACTGTAGGGAGCAGCTGCGATTATCCTGCCATTGTGTTGTTGAAAGCAAAACAGGGGCTGAACTGGTAATAATCATGACACTGATAGCACGGCACACTGACATGTTGTGTGTATCTTATCGGAGCAGAGATAGGAAGGATGGACACACAGCTCTGCCTAGCTCCACTCTCCCGCACTTCCTATAGGCTTATCCGGCCTCACCTTGCACCAGGACAAAGCGATTATACAGTCCCCCTGGGGAAAGTGGCAGAAAGGGGAAAGCGCTGAGCCATTATGGTGCAGCTTAGGCATTTATATTATAAAGGCCAAAAAAGTTTTCCTTTTCTCTTTCCTTTCTTTTTTTCTTGCCTTCCTTTTCTTCCATCCTTACCTTTTTTCTTTCTTTCTGCCTTCTTTTCTTTCCTTCTTTCTTCCTTCCTTTTCTACTATCCTCCTTCCTCCCCTTCTTCCTTCCTTTCCGTCCTTCATTTTCTTTTTTCTTCATTCCTTTCCTTCTTTCTTCCATCCTTTCTTTCTGCCTTCTTTCCCTTCCTTCTTAATTCCTTCCTTTTCTACTATCCTCCTTGGTTCCTTCCTCCCTTTCCTTTTTTTTTTCCTTTCCGTCCTTCATTTTCTTTTTTTCTTCCTTCCTTTCCTTCTTTCTTCCTTCCTTTTCTACTATCCTCCTTGCTTCCTTTCTTTCTTTCTTCTTTTCCATCCTTCATTTTCTTCATTCCTTTCCTTCTTTCTTACATCCTTTCTGCCTTCTTTCCTTTCCTTCTTTCTTTCTTCCTTTTCTACTACCCTCCTTCCTTCCTTTCTTTCCTTCTTTCTTCCTTCATTCCTTTCCATCCTTCATTTTCTTTTTTCCCCTTCCTTTCCTTTTTTCTTCCATCCTTACTTTCTTTCTTCCTTTTTTTCTCCAGTGAGACAGCCACATCCCTCATCACAGGTGTCCTCCACTCATTTATATTGCAGAGTAGGAGAGGAGACATGTGATACAGGTCTGTTACTGAGAGCTGATTACTGCATGCACTGTTTCTCTGGTGCCTATTCTTTCCATTTTGTCATTTGCGTGGATGCCATGAGAGATGCACTATGAACAGCCAATTTGTTTTTACATGTCTCCACCCTGTATGTACAAATTATCAGTGGCAACAAGGAAAGTGGGAGGATCCAGAAGGACACAACAAGAATTAAGTCTTATGAAAAGAAGAGGGGATGGGTACTAGATACATGTTAGACACTATAAAAAATGTTATGTGTATCTAAAGCCAAATGTTTGTTTTCAGCTTTGGACAGAGTAGAGAAGAGTTAGAACTCTTGCCGGATATGAATTGCTGTCTGTGCCCTCCTAGATAGCTTCATTCCTTGCTTGTGCTGTTAGCCAATGCTGCCAAAACAGGACAGGAGGGGAAATTTCCAATGGGGACACTTGGCCCTGTAACAACCATATACGTGGGTTTGAGAGTTAGAACACTAAATAGGGGTAAGCATGTAACATTTGTGGTTGGAGGACCCCTTTATGAAATAAGCATCCCACTTTACTCTGTTCTTTAAATAGCCACAGCCATCATCGCAGGCTCAGATGTTCTCCGTGTCTCATAGCAGAGCAGTAAATACAGCAGTCTGTAGTGAGGCTTTGCTCTGGCTCCACGCCATCCCACATTTGTGTTAGAATAAACAGAGGGATACATTTCCCGTATCCTGGCACACATGGGCGCTGAGTGTTTGTCGGTATGGGGCCCGCCATGAGGTGGAAGCCTGATCGCTGGCACGGGGACAATTATCAAATCACTGGTGTACTTCCCCGCAGAGTGGCGCTGACCAAACTCATCCCAGATTACACACAGCACAACTCCGCGCGCTCCCTGCGCAAAAACATCTTTTATATATTAATGCTGCGAGCTTGGGAGAGGGCTGCCATGTTAACCCCTCATGGCCCAGTTTTCAGTTCTGTATGGGAAGTCGAATCACCCCTCTGGCTTCCTATAACTCTTGGGGACTCCGGCAGTGAGATATACAATTTTAATTTCTGCTCAAATTTGCCCATCGTTGGACCCATGCCAGACTATCTGTACTTTCACTAGCAACAAATGCCCATGTATATGATCCCTTAAAGCAGATCTTTATCTGCCTGTATGTTTCTTACCCTGGCTTACTGGGTGGTCTGTTGTGCACATTTCAGATACTCACCCACCCAGAAGATCCAGCGTTGTCTCGCTGTGATCGTCTTGTGCCACAGCTTGTTCCCATGCCGCCATATTGCTTGTGATGTCATCGAGAGGTCTGCCGGTCTTTCTGTGTTTGCATACCTCCCAATAATGAGGCACTAGGTGCGCCCTCCTCCTAATTTCTGAATGAAGAACTATGCCTTCTGTGACGGGCATATTCCAACAGGCACTGTGAGCACTGTGCACGTTTTTCGCCTGGGTCGCACGTTTCATTAAAAAAGTTAAATAAACAAAACAACAACAAAAATAAAAACAGCACTATTCTTGTATAAGGGGAGGAGGTTTAGAAAAGAATCATAGGAAAGTTCCCTCAGAGGGTGAAGACCCGCTTCATAAACTAGAATGATGGACCGAGTCCCTGTCAGAACAACAATTTGGAAGGCCATCTACTAGAAAGTGATGCCTTCTATATGGTCCATTGAAATGAGGTGGAGGCACAAGACTTGTACAGTGAGGAGAGTGCCAGACATACAATAAGGTTGTTAAATTTTTATGCGTTAGACAGGTGACCAGAGCAGGCCTTTTATCCATGCTAGAAAAATCTACTGCGGGATACCTGCCTTCGGTCCAACTTTTCTTCCATCTCTCACCTGCACAAACCTTGATGAAGGGGAGTAGGATTGAAAGTCTCCAAAGGTTGTTGGGTATTGTTTTTACTCTTATGACAAAAAAAAAACTAGAGTCTCAACCATATACCTGGTGCTCTCCTCACTTTTCCAGACTTCGTCTCCACCTTAGAGTTGCCACCTCATCCCTTTAACCACTTCAGCCCCGGAAGGATTTCACACTTTAGGACCAGAGCACTTTTTGCGATTCGGAACTGCGTCGCTTTAACTGACAATTGCGCGGTCGTGCAATGTTGTACCCAAACGAAATTTGCGTCCTTTTTTCCCCACAAATAGAGCTTTCTTTTGGTGGTAATTGATCACCGCTGCGTCATTTCTGATCGCCGCTATAAACAAAAGAAGAGCGACAATTTTGCAAAAAAACCCAAATTTCTTACTTTTTGCTAAAATACAAATCCAAAAAAAATATAAAAAAACATTTTTTTTTAACGGTTTTGGCCGATTTATATTCTTCCTCATATTTGTGATAAAAACAAAATCGCAATCGGCGTTTATTGATTGGTTTGCGCAAAAGTTGCCGCGTTTACGGATGATGAGAATTCATTTCTGGGGATTTTATTTATTTTTTATTTCTTACTAGTAATGGCGGCAATCTGCGATTTTTAGTGGTACTGCGATATTGCAGCGGACATGTCGGACCATTTTGACACTTTTTTGGGACCATTGGCATTTATACAGCGTACAGTGCTATAAAAATGCACTGATTACTGTGTAAATGTCATTGGCAGTGAAGGGGTTAACCTGCAGGGGGTGCTCTAAGGGTTAACTGTGTTCCCTGGGCGTGTTCTTACTGTGTGTGGGCTGCTCTGGCAGGGGAAGGGGAGTGATCACAGCTTCTATATAGAGGAAGGCTGTGATCACAGTCCTTCCCCCCTCACAGAACGGAGATCCGTGTTTACATACACGGACCTCCGTTCTTTCACTCCGGGGGGGGGGGGGGGAGCATCGTGGGTAGCCAGCGGAGATCGAGTCCGCCGCACCCGCTCCCTGCCCCCCCCCGGAACACAGTGAGCGATCTGGCAGCCGCGGTTGACGGTCGGCAAGTGGTTAAACCTGAACACATATGAATTACACAGGTTCTGAGGCTAATTTAATGCAGATAAGGCACCAAGTGAGTTTAATTACCACCTTAATCAGCCACAGAACATGTGTACTTAACATGTGTTCGGGTTTAAAGGGATGAGGTGGCACCCCATTTCCATAAGGCCATAATGAAGGCATCATTTTCTTTCAGATGACCTTCTGGGGACCTTCTTTTCATACCCAATGGAGAACAGCTTTTTAATTAAAATAGCAACAGATTTAAATGTATACCAAAATACTGATCCAGCTCTCCACCACCATATTTTCACTAACGTTTATAAGTGGCTAGAAAGGGATCTAGTGCCCATTTAGAGCTATAAAACCATTTTTGGGTGCTGTTGGTGCTTACAGAGTAAATAGACTTCCTTCAAAATTTCTTAGTAGGACTTGTTACATGGAGTCTTTTGTAGATCATCTTCTTTTTTTTTATTTCACAGAAAAGTTTTATTAGTGCAAATCAACATGTACAGGATCCAATACACAATTCGAGGTACAAGATAAAATATGATTCCAATTTACGCAGTACAGACAAGTACCATTATCTATCTAAACAGCAATATACCGTATATGCATAGATCAACCCAACCTTATTCTATACTAGTACTGTCAAGTATAACAAATCTGTTTAGAGTTCCATATCACAATAGAGTCATGTATGGTTCACCTGGGGACATCAAGGTTTGTCAATAACCATGTATTACAATCAGCGTAGGGACAGATGTGTTCCACTGCAGGGGCAGGGGAGCAATGAATAACAGAATCATAGATGGACTCGCCTGATTCCAGTGGATGCCAGTGGAGGTGAGCCAGCCGAATGGGTGGAGCAGTGTCAGTAAGGCCATAAGGGTGTGCTGGGGTAGATCGTCTTCTTACATGGGTCTGTGCTTTACAACCTCCCTGTTGAATTATAAAGTGTGGGTAAGGCAATATCATAGAAAGGAGAGTGCTGGAACCAGCAAACACATGTTAAAATTCAGAGCAAAAAAGACTGTTTTCCATGAGTGAGACTAAGGGGTTGATTTACTAAAGCTTGAAAGTGCAAAATTTGGTGCTGCTCCACACAGAAACCAATCAGCTTCAAGGTTTTATTGTCAAAGTTTGATTGAACAAGCTGAGGTTAGAAGCTGATTGGCTAGCATGCAAAGCTGCACCAGATTTTGCACTCTCCGGCTTTAGTAAATCAACCCCTAAATGTCAGTTTTTCTATTCTCCCTAGTGTGTACTTTTAATTCTATATTCTATTCTAATTTACGTAAGTGCAGCTTTCCAAATGATTATCAATATTTTGCATCTTATTGAGAGTAAAGTATTAATCCCCAAATGTCCACAGACATTTGAGTGCCTGATAAAGCAAATGTTCTGTATCCGGCAAACTACATGCACATGTCTTATTTCCTATTAAATTAATCACAGGCTGAATATTTGTTTTTTTTAAACTGCTTGAGCCTCTTTCCAACTGTGTAAAATACACATACATGTTTATAGTCACAAAATGTATACCTAATTAATTACTAAACCACTTAGAGGAGACTTCTACAAAGTGCTGGAAATTAGCTAGTTTATTAGATAAAGTTCTTTTAAAGTGCACTACATTTTCCAGTAAACTTAAGATGCTTTTACGCCCTCTGCTCTAATATTTTACCAAAACCTATGTAGCTTGGCCATACATTAGCCTTGTCCACCAGCGCCAGACCTGGGGAGGAAGCGCCCTCAGTACAGGAGGCGTGGTGGCCATTTTGCTGGAGAATAGGACTGGGGTTGACTGCTTTTCTGAGGTTGGACTTTAGCCTCACCCACTAGTGCAAGCAGCAGGGAGAACAGGGCTGCTATGTGGAGCCGGGATAGAAAGCTAAAATATAATGAGCCTGGAGAGAACTGTAGATTGACATAGGATGTAGTGCATAGAGCCTGAGAGGTTGTGCTAAGTTCTGCATGCAGAATATAGAATCCCATAGATCCTGCCTGGCGTAGGGTTGCCACCTCATCCCTTTAAAACCAAACACATATTAATTACACAGGTTCTGCGGCTGATTAAGGTGGCAATTAAGCTCATTTGGTGCCTTATCTGCATTAAATTAGCCTCAGAACCTGTGTAATTCATATGTGTTCGGGTTTAAAGGGATGAGGT
>BLSH010000676.1:106116-139495 GCA_018402905.1 Glandirana rugosa
ACATAGTATACCAAAAATTGTGATTAGTGAAATAGTCGCAGTAGTTTAAACAAAAAGTAATGTGAAAAATGAAGTGTCGTATGTGTATGAATTTCACCTCAAGGTGACAAAGGATTGTTTTTCACATCGACGACTGAAAATTATTTGTGTGTGAGTGGACAGGGGCCAGGTCGCTACGCCGACCGTACTCGGAGCCTAGGGAGGGGGAGGGGAGGCGTAGCGGCAGTAACGATGACACCCGTGGGCCGGGACTGTCGATCGCCGAAGTACCGGCCCGTGCGTGACGCGAGGCACTAACCAGGTCTTCAGAAGATCCTGGACAGGACACAGGGGACACAGGACAGGTCCTAGAAGACTTCTGGACCAATCACGGAGCGCAGTGCGTGCCCGGCCATGAAGCCGCTAGCTGTCAGGGCCGGGTGCCCACAGTAGCAATGACGGCGATGCGGAGGGGAGGGGGAGGGATCCGAGGCTCATGCCAGCCGCATCGCTGGACCGGGGACAGGTGAGTGTGTGTTTATTAAAAGTCAGCAGCTACACTTTTTGTTAGGAAACAGTGGAACTCCACTTTAAGTATGTGTATGCTGTGAAGTAAAAAGTGTAATGAAAAACAAATTTGATGACGCTGATAAAGTGATTAGTGTTAAAAACCATATGATACATACACACTGACCTCATATAATATACAATAAACTAAATGCTGGTGACAAGTGCTAATTGAAAATACAATCTCTGCAATGGTGAATGAACAAATACTCAATGGGTTATGTTAGTGAAAAACCAATCCATAAATAGTTGAATGTTGATATGTTGATCAGTCCATACTAAAAGAATCAAATTCAATGGTATCAAACCATAATAATAGTGACAGGTGCTCTTTAAATAGTTAAATGTTGATCAGTCCATACTAATAAAATCAAATTCAGTGGTATAAAAATGAATAATAATGGTGACAGGTGCTCTTTGTCCATGCTGGTAATAGATCTATTAGTGCAGGTGTTCCACTCCGTGCTCCCCCTAAGCTCCCGCACTCACCGAGGAGCTGTCCCCTCAGAGGGGTCTCTCGCATTCACAGCCTATACTGTTGTATGTCAGGACACAGATCCACGCTTGGTATATTGCTTTGTTCCTTCAAGCAGTTGGCCCAATTTTTCTCAGTAGTATGTAGAAGAGAAATAACATCCCATAGCGCAATAACATTCTACCATTTATTACATAAAAGCGTCAGGAGATGCATTTACATTCTGATAGTACATCAAAAGCAGGAAGTCCGGGACGCTCGTGCGCTCCACAGACCAATCCAGGAAGTGACGGAATGACGCTTGAAGCTCTGCCCTACGCGTATCGTAATCGTGACGTCACAACATACACATATTTAAGAACAGCGCCATACCCACTACCTCTTTTAATCCTTCATATAAGACCCTACCCTAGGTAGTGGTCTCAGTGGAGGTAGCAGCTCTCATATTACCACACTATTTACCATCAGCGTGGAACACCCGTACCCATTTTTCTGTTGGCCGCTCTGACAGTCTCTGATGGTCTATGGCAGTGATTTCCAAACTGAAGCTCCCACAGGCCGAATGTGACCCTTTGCTTGCCTTTAATTGGCTCTAGGGGTACTGTTCTTCACACTGATATGAGGCACTATTCCTCTCACCGACACCACTGATAATGCAACATTTCTCCCACTGACACCATTGATAAGGCACCAATCCTTCAACTGACCCCCAACAGTGGGGCACCATTCCTCACACTGACAGCAACAATAGGGCACTGTTCCTAACACTGATATAATGATTGGGAAATATTCCTACCACTGACACCAATGATGGGGCACTATTCCTCCCGCTGACATCAATGATGGGGTACTATTCCTCCCGCTGACATCAATGATGGGGTACTATTCCTCCCGCTGACATCAATGATGGGGTACTATTCCTCCCGCTGACATCAATGATGGGGTACTATTCCTCCCGCTGATATCAATGATGGGGCACTATTTCTCCCACTGACATCAATGATGGAGTACTATTCCTCCCAATGACACCAATAATAGGGCACTACTCCTCCCGCTGACACCAATGATGGGGCACTATTCCTCCCACTGACATCAATGATGGGGCACTATTCCTCCCACTGACACCAATGATGGGGTATTATTCCTCCCACTGACACAAATGATGGGGCACTATTCCTGCCACTGACATCAATGATGGGGCACTATACCTCTCACTGATACAAATGATGGGCGCCACAATGGTGTAGTCATTAGCACTTTCGCCTATCAGCAAAAGGGTCGCTGGTTCGAATCCCAACCACGACACTACCTGCCTGGAGCTTGCATGTTCTTCCTGTGCCTGCATGGGTTCCCTCCGGGTGCTCCTGTTTCCTCCTACCTAGTAGGCCTAGGTACCCCCATTACCCCCCCAATAATGGTTTTAACCCCTTGACTGCCCCCTGTCACTCACCGTATAAAAGTGTCACGGGTGACACTAGCTAGTTAGTTCATTTTTTTTTTCATCAGATTACCTGCCGTATATATTATATATACCTCATACAGCTTTTAACCCCCTGATCGCCCAGCAGTGACCTCAGTTACATTTTAGACTAAGTTAGGGTCAGCATAAATACCAGGCAGGGTCAGTTAGTCAGGTACTCTGACACACATACACACACATTAGAGAGGTGTTAGATACTATTGCAGTATCTGAACAGATCAATATCTGTGATCTGATCAGATCTATATTAGCGTCCCCACTAAATTAGTGTTCTAAAAAATGCGGCGTTAGTGGGATCAGCCCAGATACCAGCTAGCACCTGTGTTTAGCCCCTCCGCCCAGCCCACCCAAGTGCAGGATCAATAGATCGCTGTCACTTACAAAACACAACACACATATCTGCAGTGTTCGCAGAGATCACACCTGATCCCTGCAAGAGATGACAGTGATTTTGGTAGCGATTGAAGCAGGCTCTGACAACCAGGTGCAATTTTTTTGCCTGTGAGTCACGCTAGTATACCTATAAAATTTAGAGCCCAACAAATCCGAGGTACACTAGTGAAGAGACCTACGCGTTGCTGAGCATGACAGATGAGAGCGATGGGGAAGCTCCACTGTCAGAATCAGCCTCAGCATATGAACCCGTAGACAGCAGCGGCACCCAGTCAGATAGCTCTGATGACAGAGTGGACCCTTCTAAGGTCAGGCGTACCCGATTCCATTCTGCTGTTGTTGAGGTGAAAGAACCGCAGGGCTCTCGTATGGTGCCTCCTCTCAGTGCCTCCTCTCAGTGCAGTCTATCAGTGCCTCCTTTCAGTGCCTCCTCAGTGCAGTGTATCAGTGCCTCCTCTCGGTGCCTCCTCGGTGCAGTCTATCAGTGCCTCCTCTCAGTGCCCATCACTTTTTCGAGACGGGGTACTTAGGAAATTTTTTTAGACTTGCAGGGGTACTTCACCGTAAAAGGTTGAGAAACACTGGCACACAGCACTACACATGAATAGGGCACACTTTCACAGGGTCTCCAAGATGTTAGCCCATTTTGAGAGACCCCAACCTGGAACGATTGCTGTAAAAAAAAAAATAAGCGTACCAAAAAAAAAGTTATAAAACCACAAAAAAAAGTTATAAAAAACAAAAAAATAAAAAAACAAAAACACTTGCAAGTTTCTTTTTTTTCTCTCTCTATTCTTTCTCTATTGTTCTCTCTCTATTGTCAATGTTTTTTTTTATCATGTTTCCTTTGCAGGTATGTAATGTTTTTATATGTTAATGCTTACCTGTAATGTTTTATAATGTTTTCTTCTTATCAGGAATGTAATTTTTTTTATACTACTGTGTTTTATTAATAATTTTTTGCTTTTCAGGTAAGCCATTCAGCTGCAGCACTGACTCACCTATGGTGACAGCAACAGCGTTTGCTCCCACCATACGCACATCAGCGACTCCAGCGCTGTTGGAGGTGATTTCACCACCACAGTTAAAAAAAGAGCATATATCCCGGAGCATAGGGGCAGTGGGTAGAAATTGGGGCGGATTGCCCCTATGCTCTGGTATATATTTTTAGAACGGCGCTATGCCCACCATTAGGAGTGGGTGGATGAAGGGCTGTTTTCTAATGGTGGGCATACCCACCGATTGATTCTTTTTTTTCATTTAACCCACAGGCTGCATGAAAAAAAAGAACATTAAAACATACGTCAGATCGCGGGCAGTAATTTTAGCTGTAGACCTCCTGTGTACATCTAAAGTGGTAACCTTTAAAGGCTTTTAAAAATGTATATAGTTTGTCGCTGCTGCTCGGGTGTGCATAATTTTTCAGCATGTCATGTTTGGTATCTATGTACTCGGCCTAAGATCATCTTTTATATTGCACCAAACATTTGGGCAATAAAGTGTGTTTTAGTGCATTATACATTTTTTTTCCCAAAAAATTTAGTTTAAAAAAAATCGCTGCGCAAATACTTTGTGAAAAAAAAAATTGCAACACCCACCATTTAATCTGTAAGGCCTCTGATTTAAAAATATATAATGTTTGAGGGTTCAAAGTCATTTTCTAACAAAAAAAATTAATATTTTTTCATGTTAACAAAAAGTGTCTGAAAGGACTTGGTGGTGGTAGAAATGGTGATTTCTCTTCCTCACTACCTATCACAGTTTCGGGGGCCCTGAAATGTCAAGATAGCACAACCCCCCCCCCCCAAAATGACCCCATTTTGTAACGTAGATACCCCAAGCTATTTCCTGAGAGGCATGTTGAGTCCATGGAATATTTTATATTTTGTCACAAGTTTCGGGAAATTTTTTTTTTTTTTTTTTTTTAAAGTTGTCACTAAATGATATATTGCTTGAACATGCCATGGGTATATGTGAAATTACACCCCAAAATACATTCTGCTGCTTCTCCTGGGTACGGGAGACTTTTTGGTAGCCTAGCTGCATACAGGACCCTGAAAACCAATCACCGCCTTCAGGATTTCTAAGGGCGTAAAATGGTGATTTTACTCCTCACTACCTATCACAGTTTCGGAGGCCCTGAAATGCCCAGATAGACAAACCTCCCCAAATTACTCTATTTTGGAAAGTAGACATCCCAAACTATTTCCTGAGAGGCATGTTGAGTCCATTGAATAGTTTATATTTTGTTACAAGTTTCGTGAAAATGTACACTTTTTTTTACACAAAGTTGTGAATAAGTGATATATTGCTCACACCTGCCATGGGTATATGTGGAATTACACCCCACAATACATTCTGCTGCTTCTCCTGAGTACGGGGATACCACATTTGTGAGACTTTTTCCGTGTACTATCCGCGTACAGGACCCCGAAAACCAATCACCTCCTTCAGGCTTTCTAAGGGCGTAAATTTATGACTTCACCCCAAACTACCCAACATAGTTTCTGAGGCCCTGAAATGTCACGATAGTACAAACCCCCGCAAAATGACCCCATTTTGGAAAGTAGACACCCAAAGGTATTTGTTAAGAGGCATGGAGAGTCTAAAGACATGGATGAGCGAGTTTGGAGTGGAGGAACTTGATTAGTCTGCACAAAGTCCTGACCTCAACCTGATAGAACAACTTTGGGATGAATTAGAGTGGAGACTGCGAGCCAGGACTTCTCGTCCAACATCAGTGCCTGACCTCACAAATGCGCTTCTGGAAGAATGGTCAAACATTCCTATAGACAAACTTCTAAACCTTGTGGAGAGCCTTCTCAGAAGAGCTGAAGCTGTTGTAGCTGCAAAGTGTGGGCCAACGCAATATTGAGCCCTACGGACTAAAGCTGGATACACGCTATATAACTGTTGTTGTCCAATTTCCTTTAGATTTACCTTCAATTATGTAATGCAAGGGCCTGCCTGATTGCATACAAATTAAAAGTGTTCAGGTGTGACATAATATATGTTTTTGGTAAATCTAAAGAAAACTGTATAGTGTGTGTCCAGCATAAGACTGGGATGCCATTAAATGTCATGTGCGTGTAAAGGCAGGCATCCCAAAACTATTGGCAATATAGTATATATCAAAATGTTGCTGTCCAGAGGTGTCTCTGTTGCTCCTTCATCCAGAGTGGGGGCATACTAATACACATAGGCATGTGTGCGGGGTGTGCAAGGTGTGCCTGGGCACACCCTAATTACCCTGTGTGGTCTGATATTTCACAAAACCCCGCTTTTAGGTTCCTAAAAAAATTGCAAGAAAAAATTAAAAAAAATGAAAATATTGTAAAAATAATAAAACAATAACAGCTACTGTTCAGGCACCAATCTCTGCCCTACTGACACCATCTACTGATCTACTGACACCGTCAATGTATATATATATATATATATATATATATATATTGACAGTGTCAGTAGATCAGTAGATGGTGTCAGTAGGGCAGAGATTGGTGCCTGCAGGGCAGTGAACAGTAGTTGCATGTGTATATATATATATACACATGCACACACACACGTGTGTCTGAGCTTTGGGGTGCACACCCTATGCTAATATAGAAGGTGTGTTACTGTCTAAAAAAGGAAAAGTAATGCAGCCATCCCATTTAATGATTGGTAAGCTGCAATATATTACATTTTTGGTTTTGGGTTTCATACCACTTTAACCACATCCACTTCCACCTATCCATGTCTGGATTTTTGTGCACTACACTCAAGTATGAGTATACTACAGAAGTTGTATGTGTAAGCAAGTTGGCATGTACACATGTGTGAAGGGTCAGCGTAATTTTCTGCCCCGACCACATCGCTATAAAGGGGCAGAGCTTTGCATCACCAGGACCCCAAAGTCTTTTAAATTGCTGGTATATGCAATAGGTGTGCTGTAAACAGACCATATTATTGATGATCTGTACATGTGACATAAGAGAACCGTTATGAAACAAAGAGGGAGAGAGAACTAGGCTCAAAATATGGGCAGTTTGGTGCTATGAGTGATTCAGGCCGCTGGCGTCCGCCCATACCAGGACATAGTTTTTTAGCGGACCGACCCTTTAACAAAATAGAGGGAAAAAGTCCCAGATAAGATAATGTAATGTATGCAGGCCGAGTGTGGTGATGGAAGGGGAAAGGGGCAGCTGGAGGCTACAGCACAAATGTGATGAGTTTTGTTTTTCCAGAGCTGGACGCGGCACTGAAATCACAGGGATGGTGACTGGCACAGCTGCGCCTATCTGAGCAGGAACAGGTGACGGGCCAGCTGTCACTGGGAGCCATGGTGCTGAAGTCGGCACACATAGGATAGAGAGAGGAGCTGAATCTGACATCGGAGTGATGGCAATGACCCACAGAAGCCTATCACTGATGGCATGAGCGGACATTATAGGACACAGAATGTGCGCACCCAGGGCTGTATAAAGGTTCAGAGACCAGGCAGCCACAAATCATAGATCAGACTCTACACCTTCTGCCACCATCAATAGAATATTATTGCTGCAATTTTTTTTTCCGGTTTTGGATAGTGTTGAAAAGGACTACAACTTCTGACAGATTTTTACTGCTATCTAGGGCTCCGTTAGAGAGATTTACCCTCACTTCCTGGTCTACTGACAAAGGTTTTGAAAATACAGGACACAAGGAAAAATCTGCAACAGGGACACAGACAGAAATTCAAATCTGACAGCGTTTTTAGCCTTCCCCAACTCTACTAAAGTAAAGTATTTTCATTTCTGTTGCTGTTGCAGAAGGACAGGAAAGAGAGGAAAACCCTGTATTGAGAAAAAAAACTGACATGGGGTTTTAACTCTTCCGCACTCATTTGAAAACTAGGGAAAAAGTTTTGGCTGGATATACCCTATAAGGTGATTGTAGTCATATTAGTGCACCTGTGTCAGGGTCTGCATCTGAACCTGAGACCAAACCTGTGGGGTCTGGCTGTGGCTCTTCTTTCTGTGCCACCTAAGATGCTGGACAGCTCCCAGTCTGATCTCTTAGGACAATCCTGACTTCTCTCTTGTTTCTGGTAAACTTTGAACTCTTTGCTCCTCCCATGAACTTCCTGATTTAGAAAAGTTCTCTGCACTTCCTGTTTGCCAGATTATTGTGCTCTCTCCAATATCTTGCTCCTTTGCCTACCTGCAGCTGCCCTTATCTCCACTACCTTTCATTATCGACCTTTGGCTTGCTCATAGACTACGCTTCTGCATGATCCCATCCTGCAACCTCTTGTTACTGACCTTTGACTTGTTTACGGACTACACTTCTACTTCATCCCTACCATCTATATCTGCTACTGGTCCCCCAGCTTGCTCACCTCCTGGTGGGGCTCTCTTAGAGAGATGAACCATCACTTCCTGGCCTATTGACAACAGTTTTGAAAATGGACAGCTCCCTGCCTTATCTCTTAGGACAATCCTGCCTTTTCTCTTGTTTCTGGTAAACTTTGAACTCTTTGCCCCTCCCATGAACTTCCTGATTTAGGCCATGTCTCTGCACTTCCTGTTTGACAGATTATTGTGCTCTCTCTAACCAATATCTTCCTCCTTTGCCTACCTGAAGCTGTTTCTTATCATCACTACCTTTTGTTATTGACCTTTGGCTTGTTCCTCAGCTTGATCCCAACCTGCAACCTTTTGTTACTAACCTTTGGCTTGTTTATGGACTACGCTTCTACTTCATTCCTACCTGCTATATCTGCTACTGGACCCCGGCTTGCTCACCTCCTGGTGGGGTGATCCTGAGGACCGCGACCCAGTACTAACACGCAGCAAAACCCAGCTCCACCATCAGGAGCTCTGGTGAACGCTGGTTAGTGCTTAGACTCTGCATTTCAAGTGAGCCTGTGTTATGCACCAGGGTGAACTGCTGCTGTACTTATGCAGCTGGTCGGTGGGGGCTCCTCTACTGCTATAGCTATTGGCCTCCGAGTCTGACCCCTGACTATAACAGTTCGTCTGTTTATCAATATCTAACTTCATCTTTCCAGCTAATAAGGGGCCATCCCTGGCATAAGAATTGGTCTGAGATAGTTGAAAAGAGCTTCAGCACCCATAAGGAACCATATACAGCCTATTGCACCCTTGCATATAGATGAGAATTAAACAAGGTTGGAGCCGCTTAACTTACAAAAGTCCAAAATATGTTTATTATTGTCAATCCACTTGATCCTCATACATTTCACTCCTACAGGAGTTTAGTCATAGATTGACTACATTTCTGTAGGAGTGAAAAATGTAACAGGAGCAGGTGGATTCTCCCTGTATTGGATGACAATAATAAACATATTTTGGACTTTTGTAAGTTGAGCGGCTCCATTCTTGTTTGATTCTCATTGATGTTGGTTAATTAAGGACCATCATGGAGCCTGTATACTTCAATTGGTGGAGGGGGTGCTTGCAACGGAGTGGTTTGGGAGTCTTAAAAATAACTTTAATTTAACCCTCCAAGTGTGGTGACACCGTGCCCACCAGTGCCACTTATCAGTGCAGTGACACTGTGCCCACCAGTGCTGCTTATCAGTGCGGCAACCCCCCCCCCCGCGCGCCCACCCGTCATCTCATCAATGATAGCAGAGATCTCCTGCTATGACATGCCTGCTATTTCTGGAAAGTTTGGCATGCTTGCTATGTGAACACCGCTCTGTATTTTTATCCTGTCACAGCCATATTGTGATACATAGCGCAGAGCGCAGCTCTGATACGGCTATGGGAGAAGAAAGTCACAGCGGAGATTACATAGCAAGCATGCCAGACATTCCAGGAATAGCAGAGATCTCCCGCTACAACATGTCTGGTATTTCTGGAATGTCTGGCATGCTTGCTATGTGAACACCGCTCTGTGACTTTCTCCTGTCATAGCCGTATCGGAACTGTGCACTCTGCTCTGTGTATATTACAATATGGCTGTGACAGAAGCGGTGTTCACATAGCAAGCATGCCAGGCATTCCAGAAATACCAGGCATGTCGTAGCAGGAGATCTCTGCTATCATTGATGAGATGTCAGGCGGGACAAGGGGGGGCGGTGCTGGCAGAGAGGAGGAAACCACCTCTATGGGCGGCACAGACCGGGCGCTGTGAGACCCCGTCCATCCACTACAGCCCAGCAGGCGGAAATAGAAATGCCTGCTGGCTGTTCGAAAACTACAAGTGGGCGTGTCAGACCACTGCCTGCCAGTACAGGATGGAGAACGGCCAGCGGCCTTACAAACAGGATGTCACAGGGGAATAATGGTTCAGCAAGTCACTACAGAGGAAATTCAGAGCTCAGCAGAAGATGGATGGCATAGCTGGTGAAGGTAGGAGATCAGCAAAAAAGACATGGAAAAAAGTTTTTTAAAGGTCTGTTTTAAAGAAAAGAAAAGAAAAAAAAAAAAAAAAGAAAAACTATATAACATGTAGCTGTTGCAAGTCAGATTACCAAGTTATCAGACATCATGCTGTAAAGTATGCTATCAGATGAACTGAACACCGTATCCCATTAGGAGGAAGATGTACATCTGTCACTTAGAATTCTATTTTGAACCAGCGATAGTGGGGCTAGCCCCAGGATAGGGTTGCTGAAACCCTACCCCGGAACCTCCAGCCACTCATCCCATATGCGTTCAAATCTAGTTGAACTACCCCTGTGTTGGTACGTCTACAAGGCTTTAATATCACTTTAAATTGCTGGAAAAATTAATCCTGGTTCTGATAAAAAGGTGTCAGAGCACACTGTGCATCGCAGTTTGTTGCATATGCGTAGCTGCAGGTCAGTCAGAGTGTCCATGCTGACCCGTGTCCACAGGCAAAAGCACCTACAATGGCCACGTGAGCATCAAAACTGGACATCAGAGTAATGGAAGTAGGGGGCCATCATGTTCTATTTTACATCATGTGGATGGCCGCATGCGTGTGCATCGTTTACCTTTGGAAGAGATAACACCAGGATGCAGTATGGGAAGAAGGCAAACTGGCAGGGGCAGTGATCTGCTACTGATGGCTTGGTGGCAAAGACCACAGTATACCTTCAGAGGTCTAGTGGATTCCATGCCTCAACAGGTCAGGGCTGTTTTGGCAGCAAAAGGGGGACCTATTCAATATTAGGTAGGTGGGTGTGTAATGTTATGGTGGATGGTCATAATGCTGTGGTTGATCGGTGTGTTTTTTTTAACCAGAGTTTAGTGTCACTATAAAAAATTGGAGGTATGCCTTTTAATAGATTAGGTTTTGTTTATATAATACAAGGTTAGGATGGTAGGTAAATTAGCCTGTTTATTGACTAATATTCAGTATTTCTTTTCTTAGTGGCCTTTTTTAAATGATTTTGATGTTTTTGCACATGTATTGATACATGAAAAAATTGCTTTATATTTGATACTTTAGTGAAAATAAATCAAATTGTGAAAAAAAAATGTAAGGCGTTTTCACACGGGTGCAGAGGGCCATCCATCACCATAAAAAACTAGCATATTTCTGCACCCAGGAGTCACAGGTGTTTGCAAACAGCCACCTGTTCAGATCAATAATAGGCTGTGACTGTATGTGATGTGTCTAAATACATTCCAGCGATGGTTGCATGGCATTTTGAAGGGTGGGTTTCTACATGGTGACAGCAATGGAAATGGGAGTGGGAGACAGGGACTAGGTGTTGTCACCAGTAGTGTATCCATATAGTCCACAGAGCACATGGGCCCCAAGAGGGACAGGCCCCTCTGTACACTCACTGCACACATTGGGGCCGTGGTGCTTCCAGCACACCGTGTGGCAGGCTGGGTCCACCAAATGTTGGTCACCAGAGGTTCAAGTAGTAGTAATGACAGCAGCAGCACTGCCCACTAGCACTTTCTCCAGTCTGCCCACATTCCCAGCAGTGGTGGCAGCTGTGTGCACTGGTCTTACCCTTACCCATCCCGTTTCCACCCCAGCTTGTAATGTCAGTGTATTGCATGCTGAACCGCGGTGGGGCAGAGCATGTACGCAGGCCGGAAAGATGGTGGCATGACAAGGAGGGATTAAATAACACTGCCACTGTCCATCAATGCAGAAAGGAGTGTGGGATGTTAACAGCATTGCCCCTGACTACCAATGGGGGGTTTAAATAGCATAACACTGACCACCAAAGTGGGTGTTATTATTGTCATTACTGACACCAATATTGGAAGTACTGCAATAACAGACACTAATACTGGGGTTATTGCAGTCACTGGCACTGATGCTGGGGGTTATTATTCAGCCACGCCCAATAGTTAGCTCAATGAAAACCTGGAACACCTTTTGCTGCGGCATGCTCTGCATTTTTTTCGACTTTGTGAAGGAGGCCCAACTTTATTTCTTGTACACAGGTCCACTACATTCAGAAAACACTCCTGGTAGTCATCCTGCAGCAGGGAGTTTCACCCTACAGCAAGGACTTTCATGGCAGGATCACCGGGTATTATTAAAAAAAGGTGCAGATTTTAAAAGATTGAAAATGACTTTAAAAACGACATGCTGAAGATTATAATAATGGAGCCCTGAAGAAGTCACGTGAGGTGATGTAACGCGTAGGCGGAGTTTTAGCTTGCTGGACACACAGTGAGAGGCGCCCAGACGCTACTGTGTTACTTGATGATTTTATATATATATTTTTTGGTTTATATACCTTATTTGGACACAATAAAGTATTCCTTTTTAAATACTACACTATGGAAGCTTTTTTATCTTCCCCCCTTCCTGAGCGACGTTGAGTTTATACAACTCAAAGGAGAGCAACCGATCGGACAGTGGGAGCATTGATGACAATCAGGATCAGGATTGAGAGAGCGTGGAACGATCGAACAGAATCCCCAAAAGAAACCTTGATGTGCACATACACCAAGCCATAGAGGTGAGCATTCTATGAGCACTTTCCCGTTTGAAGCACTTTATAAAGGAATCCTTTTGGGATAGCACGCCTATCCCCCTGCAAAAGAGGCATCCTTCACCTGTTTGGAGCACGAATACCCATAAGGACTATCTGAGCACAAGTCACTGGAAATATCACTACAAGCACTTTATTTTTGTTACAAGGACTTTTTATACACATTTGTGTTTTTATATGTTTACACCTGCTTCACTGTGATAATATCACTTCACTAATTTTTGGTTCATATAATTTATGCAAATGTATTTTTATATTGAAGATTTTATTGGTCACATTTTTATGCATTTTTGCTGAACGTTTTATATGGAAGAGTCACATTATTAATGAATTAATCACAGAATATTTTTTGCCATTTCACTATTTATATATTATTCAAAGGGTTGATACAGATAGATATTATCTGAGGCTGCGCAGTACCATTTTCCTTTTAAACACTATTCTTCTATTGTCACATAGTAGGTACAGCAGCAACCTCTCTAAAGACTATAGTAGTCTCATAGTAGCGCGAGGATACACCACTATATTTTATAATAATGGAGTTTACATTTTAAGTTAATAAAAATACATCTTAAAAAAGAACCCAGCAATTTAATGTATAAATAGTACCTGGCCCTAACCTTCAAACACGTACATTAGGAAAATGTTGCTCTTTTGATTTAAAGCAGTATTTAACCCAAATCCAAACACTTATTATATTGCAGCTTACCAATTCTTACAATAGCTGCATTCAATTCTATATGAAGGATTTCTTCTTCTATTGATCTGACCAATAAGTCTATTTTTTTCAACAGAAAAGCTGTCTCAGTTACAGAGATGAGGCAAACCGTTTACCACTGACAGGGGTGCTTAAAATGATCAGCTTTTATTTATTTATAAATAAGTTCCTGATCCTCTGCACTTCCATGTGCACACAAATGGAAGAAAATATCAAAGACTATGATGTGACCAATATCTATGTTAGGGTCTGATGCTGTGAATCTGGTGGTGTTCTTATTGCCTGTAAACAGAGTAGATGGTATAGCGCTCCTCTATAATTACTAGGGGTGCTGAAATTAATTGATGCATTGCGATTCGGCCATCCCTGATTCGGCATCGATGTGGCGACTGACCATAATCGATGCCGGGTGACGTCATCCGACTTAGAAAATGGTTCCTCCCACATTAGGATGTATAACATAGCTTGCCTCCTTCATATAGGTATGGATTGGATAGCCAACACCTCACGCCACTCTAACGTTTCCTTGGTTTCAAACATGGTTGCCCCCCTGGCTCTACCAGCCCTATTACACACAGAATGGAAACACCTTCCTGCTCATCTTCAACAAAATCTCCTATTGAGAGAAACCATCATAGCATTGAGAGAATCTAGGAAACTCCAAAAACTTCCGCCATATATCTCCCATTATATGCCCATAAGAGGCAACCCTCAGTTTCCTGCATCACAGGACTGTTCTGCTTTCCAAATATGGGAAGCTCATGGACTATCACATGTAACCTTGCTTTATAACGACCAAAAGGGCGAACCTATACCCTTCGCTGACCTCATGATCTTATACAACCTACCCTCTTCTCACGCCTTTCACCATGCCCAGTGCATGAGCTATCTGTGGACCATCCGCAAAAAACTTTACCAACAGCTTCCAAACCTCTTTGATTGATCCACTACTCACTAAAGGCTTATTCTCGATCTCGGACATCTACAAGCCCCTTCTACAAAAAAACATGACTTCACCTATTGATATCGCAGCCTCTAAATGGATAAAAGACTTTCCTGTAGAAGGCCTAGCAGACAAATTACGATCGGGTTTTAACACGGTCATGCAGCACACTCCCTGTGAATCTTGGAAAGAACCCCAACTAAAGCTACTGCATAGAGCTTTCATCCCCTCTATTAAAACAAAACATGATCCGAAATCCACCTCTTGCCCATGGTGCTCACATGACAAACCAACACTAAATCATCGATTTTGGTCGTGCCCTCTGTTCCAATCCTTCTGGAACCGGGTTATAAACTTCATTCGAGATATCACACTTATCCAAATCCCTAAGGCCCCAGAGCTAATTCTATTTGGCTATTATGACCCGACTTATCAACTGCACCCCTCAAACCCACAACTCTCAGCTCACATACCTTGGATACAAACTACCCTCCTAACAGCCGGTAAGACCATATTGAAAAACTGGACTAAACCACCTGGTCCCTCATTAGCCTCAGTGAAAAATGACCTACTCTGGTTATTGTACATGGAAAGACTCTCCCTAGATGTGTCTATAGCCCCTAACAATCGCCGATTTCGCAACAAGTGGTTACCTTTTATGCAAGCTACTCTTCCACCCAAGGAACTGGAATTATTAGAAGAGGCACCGCACCGCTACTATGATGGACTACAATGGTTATACCAACAAGATCCCTGAGACAGCTACTTTTACAGGTGCACCAACGCACAAGTTGCCGGTTATACTTGTAACTTTTTATGATAGACATTTTTTTCCATTGTACCATTGTACTATATTATTTTATTAAATTATACATTTGTCAAATCACCTTGGGGTCCATCCATCGAATTTAGCAAAGTCATTGAAAGTGTCGCACCAGCCCAACACCACTACCTTGAACTCCTATACTGGCCAGATTTTCCCCAGGTAAAGTACCGCTCATTAACTCCACAAGACCACAACGGGCTATGCCACAAGCTCACCTATTCCGCGACCTCCCATGTCCCAACTGATCTAACTCTTATACCATTTAACTCTAAGGAAAACTATTTAATACCAATTCCTAAAATCTTTGTCACCTTTCGTTTTCTTCTCCTTCTTTTAATGGAGATCAATCCCCATTACTCCCAATTCGGGTATGCAGCACCCTATCCTCTCCCGACCCTTGTCCTTCCCTTCTATATGTTAGCCAGGACTACTGTGTCAAAGCAATGCACAGACCTCTCTTGGCACTCCCTACTCCTCCACATATACAGTATACATCACGCCTATTTTGTCTATCTTGGTTATTTTTATATGACCAAATCTGTTGGCATTTACACATTGCTTACTTGCTGTTATTATCAATATCTAACGAATATTCTGTATTCAGACCTTTATCAATGACTTCTGCATATTTTAAAAGTTCAATAAAATTTATTGAAAAAACAAAAAAAGAAAATGGTTCCTGTACTACTTTTGAGGCGACTCAGGCGAATTGCATTGAATTCTATTACAGAAGTCATCTGCAAGCCGCGCTGAAGTCGCCTCGAGTGAGCAAGTCGCCCCGCAAGTCGGATCTGCGGCCTTGAATCCCCTGTGTTTATTGTGCATTAAGTGCCCCTGTTTACTGTGTATAAATGCCCCTTAGTAGTGTACTTGCTTCTTTATAGCAACATACCGCAGTGCCTCTCTCGGCACTCATGTGACCGCCCGGCCTTCCTCTCTCCTCTCTGGCTGACGTCAGCGGTGGATTGCCAACCCCGCCCGCCACTCTTCTGATCTGTCAGCTACAGTCAGCGGGTGGAGCTGAGAATCCACTGCTGAGAGACGAGAGAGGAGGGTCGGGCGGTCACATGAGTGCCGAGAGAGGCACTGCGGTATGTTGCTACAAAGAAGCAAGTACACTGCTAAGGGGCACTTATACACAATAAACAAAGGGGATTCATTAAGACACAGTTATTTTAACACCTGGCCACCACACCACCCACAAGCATTCCCCACACCCCTCTACACCCATCATTACCCATTGACACCCATCTACACCCACCATCACCACCCACACCCCTCTACACCCACCATCACCACCCACACCCATCATTACCCACTGACACCCATCTACACCCACCATTACCACCCACACCCATCATCACCCACTGACATCCATCTACACCCACCATCACCATCCACACCCATCATCACCCACTGACACCCGTTTACACTCACACCCCTCTACATCCACCCACTGAGACTCCTCTACACCCACACCCATCATCACCAACATCCATCACTACCCACCCACACCCCTCTACACCCAGCATCACCCACTGACACCCTTCATCACCCACTGACACCCATCATCACCCACACCACCACCCACACACCTATACATCCATCACCACCCACACCCCTATACACCCAGCATCACTGACACCCACACCCCTCTACACCCACCCACTGACACCCATCACTAACACCCACACCCCTAACAACCATCATTCCACAGACTCCCCCATCCTTCTGTTCCTATCCATGGATTCCTCCATCCCCAGACATCCCCATTCTTCTGTTCCTGTCCATGGATTCTTCCATCTCCATCCCCAGGCTCCCCCATCCTTCTGTTCCTATCCATGGATTCCTCCATCTCCATCCCCAGACTTCCCCATCCTTCCTTTCTTATTCATGGATTCTTCCATCCTTCCCTTCCTACCTTCGCTTACATCCTAATCGTGATGCATCGTGATTCATCGCGGAATCGAATCGTTGACCAAATAATCGTAATCAAATCGAATTGGGAGACCAGTTGTCACGTACCTGGTGGATGAATCTGACTTCAGCAGTAGGCAACCTCCCTTACTACCCTGACGCGGGAACCCCTGGTAGAGCAGACAGGTGGCTCGGGAGTGCAGGATGGCACGAGGGTCGGACTGGGTCACCGGTGTTGGTAGGAAGTCTGTTGGTGCACTCGTGCACTAGAAACGTAGTCGTACAGGCCGGGTCGTGAAACAGGCTGGCGGTGCGGTACAGGAGGAACAGGCTGGTGGGTGGTCGTGCCCAGGCAGGGTCGTCAACAGGTGGGCAGCAGAGGTACAGAAGGATCAGAAGGATCAGGCAGGAGAGTGGTCGTAGACAAGCCAGGGGTCGGTGCAGGCAGGAATCAGCAGGGTCAGGCAAGCCGGGTCACAGGAACAGAGAATCAGAGAATTACAGGTTGCTCGGGAACACACACTAAACGCTGTAGATCAGACAGCACTTGCTGCAGGGTGTGTTCAGTTGAAATAGAGCCGTTTGGCGCCGTTTCCGACGTGTGCGCGTGCGAATGTGTACAGGTGCGCGTAAACGCGCAAATAGTGCTAACAAGTCCATTTTGATGCAGGGTTTCTCCTAACATTGCTCCCCCCCAAGGGGCAGCCTCCGGATGCCCAGCCGGGCCTTCAGTTCGGGGTGATTCCTCTAGAAGGTCCTGACACGTTCCTTGGCATGGATGTGTTCCTCAGGTTCCCAGGAGTTCTCTTCTGGTCCGTACCCCTTCCACTTAATCAAGAACTGTGTCACACCCCCTTCCACTCTGCAGTCGAGGATTGCCTCAATCTCATACTCTTCCTCACCATCCACTATAACTGGTTTCGGTGGGGCCGTTCTCCTCCCTGGAAAGTGGTCCTGGGTTACTGGTTTCAACAAGGATACACGGAACACCGGGTGTACCCGTAGAGAAGGAGGGAGGCTCAGCTCATATGCCACCCTGTTGATTTTCCTCTTGACAGGAAAGGGGCCAATGAACTTTGATCCCAGCTTCTTTGAGGGGCAGGACAATTTTACATTTTTGGTGGCTAGCAAAGCTTGGTCTCCCGGCTGCAGGTCCAACTCCCCTTGTCTCCCTCTGTCAAAGGCTCTTTTGTTATATGCCTGTGACCGGGATAATGTCTCCCACAAGAGTTTGTTGTTTTCCACCAGGAAGGCAGCCTTGTCCTGAACAGCGGGCACTGTACTTTCTGGCAGGAGGTCAGCCAGGAAGGAGGGATGGTAGCCGAGATTCGCCCAGAACGGTGACTGGTTTGTGGCTGAGTGGTCCGCGTTGTTATAGGCGAATTTGGCTACCGGCAGCAGAGAGACCCAGTCGTCTTGAGAGAACAAGGAGTAGCACCTGAGATATTGTTCGAAAGTTTGGTTCGTTCTCTCCGTCTGGTCTGAGGATGATAAGCGGAGGAGAACGCCAGTTCAATTCCCAACAGAGAGCAGAGGGCCTTCCAGACCCGGGACGTAAACTGCACTCCCCAGTCAGACATGATGTTGGCCGGGATTCCGTGGAGGCGGACAACCTCCCGGATGAAGGTTTCTGCCGTTTGGGTAGCAGTAGGTGTGCCCTTCATGGGGATGAAGTGTGCCATCTTAGTGAGACGGTCTACTACCACAAAGATGGTGGAGAATCCTGCAGATGGGGGCAATTCCACTATGAAGTCCATGGACACATGCGACCAGGGGCGCTCCGGGACAGGCAGTGGGTTTAACAGCCCCAGGCTTTGGTCCTGTCGACTTTGTTGCAAGCAAAGATGGGACAGGCCTTAACGTTTTCTCTACAGTCTTTGTCAACTAAAGGACACTAAAAGGAGCGTGCAAGTAGCTCCGCAGTCTTGCGACCACCAAAATGTCCTGCCAATTTATGGTCGTGGCATAGCTCCAGGACTGCCAGACTTTGTTCTTCAGGGACAAAGACTCTTGTACCACGCTACCACAACCCATCATGCTGGGTCAGCCTGGAGTCCTGAGGGATGGCAGACCTGGCAAGGGACCGTCGAATTTGGGAGAGGAGATCCTCTTGGGTTAACAGGAAGCTCCGGGATGGGAAGATTGTATCCAGTGGAGGAGCCTCTCCTGTCTTGTGAAAGATCTTGGAAAGGGCATCTGGCTTCACATTTTTTGACCCGGGCCTGTATGAGATGTGGAGCTGGAACCATGAAAAGAAGAGGGCCCAGCGGGCCTGACAGGGTTTTAACCTCTTGGCTGTACGCAGGTATTCCAGGTTCTTATGGTCGGTGAACACTAGAACCGGATGTGAAGCTCCCTCCAGCAAATACCTCCATTTCTGCAGGGCGGATTTAATAGCAAGTAGCTCTCTCTCTCCCACGTCATAGTTTCTCTCTGGAGGTGTCAACTTCTGGGAGAAGAAAGCAATGGGGTGAAGAGCGGCTTTAGGCCCCTGCCTCTGAGAAAGTACCGCTCCCCCCGCCGTTTTCGGACGCGTCCACTTCCAGGATGTAAGGTAGGGTAGGATCTGGATGCTTTAGGACTAGGGCGGAGGTGAAGAGTCTCTTGAGCAGTTGGAATGCCGCCTGGGCTTCGGCAGTCCATAGGAAGCGTGTGTTCTGCTTCGTGAGCTGGGTGATGGGAGCGATGACAGCTGATAAATTTTCTATAGAACTTGGCGAAGCCAACAAAGCGTTGCACCCCTTTCCTGTCGGTAGGCGCTGGTCACTCTACAATAGCAGAGACCTTCTGGGGATCCATGGTTATGCCAGAAACGGATAGGATGAAGCCCAGTAAGGAGATACTAGAATATTCAAATGCGCACTTCTCAGCCTTAGCATATAGTCCGTGCTGGCGAAGACGGCTCAGTACGCTTTTAACATGACTATGGTGCTCTTCCAGGGACGAGGAAAATATGAAGATATTGTCCAGATATACCACTACGAATAGGTCAAGGAAATCCCGGAAAATGTCATTGACAAGGTGTTAAAAGGTGGGCGTTGTACAGCCCAAACGGCATGACCAAATATTCGTAGTGGCCAAATCGGGTTCGGAAAGCTGTCTTCCACTCATCCCCCTCTCTGATACGGATGAGGCTGTAGGCCCCTCTGAGGTCTAATTTTGAGAAGACCCTAGACAAACCGAGTCTTTGGAAAAGCTCCGGGACTAGGGGCAAAGGGTAGCGGTTCTTAACCATGATCTTATTGAAGTCCCGGTGGTCAATGCAGGGTCTTAAGGTCTTGTCTTTTTTTTCGACAAAGAATATCCCTGCGCCGGCGGGAGATGTAGAGGGTCAGATAAATCCCTTTCTCAGATTATCGTCCAAGTATGCCTTGAGGGCTGCAAGCTCCAGCTCCAGTTCGGAAAGCGGATATATCCTGCCGTAAGGCACTTCTGTTCCTGGTAGCAATTCAATTGGGCAGTCATAGGCTCGGTGTGGCGGCAGCACATCCGCCCCTTCTTACTAAATACATCCAGGAATTCATGGTATTCCGTGGAGACTGCCAGGTGGGTTTCCACATTGGGGTCAGAGTCCGGGCAACGTACTGTAAGGGCCGGATACAGAGGTTGCGGGAAACAGTGGTGGAGGCAGTAGGAGGACATGAATTGCACGTTGCCAGTGACCCAGTCGATATGCGGGCAGTGTGCCCAAAGCCAAGGGATCCCAGGGATGACAGGGAAGAGTGGGGACACGATGGCGTCCAGCCGTAACAGCTCTGAGTGACCATCTGGTGTGCGGGCTGGAATAGGAACAGTCTCATGAGTCATAGTACCCCATTTAATGGTAGACCCATTGGCCAGGTGGATGGTCATTTGGTGGGCTTTAGGTTTGAGAGGAATCCGGTACGGGGCTGCAAAATTCAGATCCAGGAAACAACTGCAAGCCCCAGAGTCTATGATTGCCCAGACCGGGATGTCTCCATCAGGCACAGGTCGTGGGTCACGAGCCTTAGTCTCTCCTCTGGGGTGAAAATCGGGCCCCAGGGGGTGAGCAGTCTTTCAGAGTTGCGCTCCCGTAGGCGGCGATCGATCTGGACGGCCAGATCAATCAGAGCGTTCAAGTTCGGGGGAACATCCACACGAGCTAACTCGTCCTTGAGTGGCTCGGACAGGCCCGACCGGAACTGGAAGCAGAAGGCTGCGGAGTTTCAAGCAGTGTCCAGTTCCATCGCCGAAATTCAGCCACGTAATCCTCCGCCGTGTGGCGGCCCTGCTGAAGCGAATGGAGTGCAGCTTCTGCAGTGGCGGCTTGGTGCAGGTCCTCATATAAACGCGCCATGGCCAGGAAGAAGCATGCCAGGCTTGTGGTTTCAGGGGTCTTCTGCACAAGTAGCCGATGAGCTCAGGCCTGGGGATCACCCCGGAGGAGTGAAATGACCAGTCCCACTTTGGTGGCTTCTTGGGAGAAGGTGCGGGGTTGGAGAGCGAAGTACAATTTGCATGCGTTGCGGAACGCCCGGAATTTCTTACGGTCCCCTGCGAACTGTTCGGATAGGGGTACCTGGGGCTCCGTAGGCAGAGTGATGAGAGTGTGAACGGGAAGCGGATCGGACCCGGATGCGGATGGTGCGGAGAGCTGCAGGACTCAGCCTTCCAGCCGCACGTAATCATCTTGAAGAGCCTTCACCGCCAGAGTAAGGCCCGCCAAATGTGTGCAAAGTTCGATCATTGGGGAGGGCCGCTGCGCAGACTCAGGCATGGCTGTCTGATACTCTCACGTACCTGTTGAATGAGTCTGACTTCAGCAGTAGGCAAACTCCCTTACTACCCTGACTCGAGAACCCTTGGTAGAGCAGACAGGTGGCTCGGGAGTGCAGGATGGCACAAGGGTCGGACTGGGTCACCCGTGTTGGTAGGAAGTCCGTTTGTGCACTCGTGCACTAGAAGCATGGTCACACAGGCCGGGTCGTGAAACAGGCTGGCGGTGCGGTACAGGAGGAACAGGCTGGTGAGTGGTCGTGTCCAGGCAGGGTCGTCAACAGGAGGGCAGTAAAGGTACAGAGGGATCAGGCAGGAGAGTGGTCGTAGACAAGCCAGGGGTCGGTGCAGGCAGGAATCAGCAGGGTCAGGCAAGCTGGGTGACAGGAACAGAGAATCAGATTACAGGTTGCTCGGGAACACACACTAAACCAGTGGTTCTCAACTCCGGTCCTCGGGACCCACCAACAGGCCAGATTTTAGGTGTTACCTTGGGGAGATGCAGACGAGAATACTGCAATCACTGAGCAGCAAATGATATCACCTGTGATGTATTTCAGTTATCCTGCAAACCTGGCCTGTTGGGGGGTCTCGAGGACCGGAGTTGAGAACCACTGCACTAAACGCTGTAGATCAGACAGCACTTGCTGCAGAGTGTGTTCAGTTGAAATAAAGCCGTTTGCCGCAGTTTCCGGCGCGTGCGCGCAAGTAGCGCTATAAAGTCCATTTTGATGCAGGGTTTCTCCTAACACAGGGTGAAGATGCACACCCCTCATAATTACTATATAAATTGGCACAATGAAAGCACACTACATATGAGGCCCTATATAACATTTGAAACAAATGCAATGTATACAATTGGTAAATAAATCATACAGACCCAAACAATCAATAATATAAAACAAGACTCCGCTGTGATTCAAATAACAGTGATAAACAATGATGTACACATCCAATGATGTTGTATATAGAGTTCACAAAAACCTCCAGTGCCCGCCAACTTCCAAATTATGCACTCACCTCCATTTGTGACCTTCCGCATTTCAAGGATCACTTAGATGTTGTAATGGCAAAGACTCCTTGATAAATTCACATGATGTGTGATGAAACGCGTTGATTGGGGCCTAGTGACGTCAGCGCGTACACACAGGAAGATTGTACCCTGTTTGTTGGTTGCCATTACAACAGCTTTAAGGAGGGCTGCACGTCCTAAATGTGCTATGCATGGTGTCCGAGTGCACCAGAGCCAGTGCACTGAAAAATGTGAGTTGTTCCTTTTTTATGCTTTTCATTAAAGTGTTTTTAAATGATTCAGCACTATGTCAGTTATCTGATTTCTTTATTAATACCTCTGTTAAGGATTGCCATAGGACACAGTGGATATACTAATTAAGGCTCCATCTACCCACAAGAGGTTCCCTTAAAGGGGAAGGTGCATGTTGACCTGCGGAAGGTCACAAATGGAGGTGAGCGCATAATTAGGAAGGTGGCGGGCAGGGTTTTTTTTTTTCACAGAATAGTTTTTTCACGATTTTGGATTTTGCATATTGTGTTTTAACAAGTATATACAACATCATTGTGTACATCACTGTTTATCACTGTTATTTGCATCACAGTGGTGTCTAGTTGGTCTGTATGATTTAGTTTTATACATTTCATTTGTTTCAAGTGTTATATAGAGCCTCATATATAGTGTGCTTTCGTTGTGACAATTTATATAGTAATTACAGGGGAGTGCTGTACCATCTACTCACTTTTTTATGTATTTATGTAAAACCTTCATCCCAAAAGGAACAAAAACTGCTGTAACTGGTTATAAAGTGTGACCTGGAGTCTAGCTTCAATTTGTTGGTGTATTTAAAATTGCTAGTACTTCCAACAACCCCCCCCCCCCCACACACACCCAGACCGACAATGCTACTGTCCAAATCAGCCCCTGTGCTTCTTCATCCAGAGTGATGTCTATATAATACAGGTGTGTTACTGGCCAGATCACCAGGTGAATACAGAAGGAAAAGGCCTAAAAATGAAAACTGATGCAGCCACCACAGCTTATGATTAGTAAGCTGCAATATATAACATTTTTGCTTTTGGGTTTAATACTGCTTTAATTAACTTATGAAAACTCTCAACTCCACCAAAGTGCCCTTCCACACCAACAGCACATCATCTATATACCATAACCATAGTGCAACGTGGTTCCCCCACACACGCATGTCATCCACCCCGGACCCCACCCACAAGCCAGGGGGAGCCCAAGGGTTTCAAGAAAAAAGAACTGAAAAAAAAGGAAAACATTTTTGTTCAGGAGGAACTCCAATAATTCATTGAGGAATTCATTATGTGAACCCGCCAGGAGTTACATTCAATCCAACTACAGCGTTATTGTATTTATATCCTCTTCCTTGTGGGGTAGGCCTATAGAACGATTGAATATTTATTCCCATTCTCCACTCTATGGCGGACATCTCCAGTAAATCTCCACTCTATGGTGGACATCTCCAATAATTCTCCACTCTATGGTGGACATCTCCACTAAATCTCCATTCTATGGTGGACATCTCCAATAATTCTCCACTCTATGGCGGACATCTCCAGTAATTCTCCACTCTATTGGGGACATCTCCAGTAATTCTCCGCTCTATGGTGGACATCTCCAGTATCCAGTGCAAACGGCGGGTCCCTGATCAAGTCTTTCAATTTTCTATCCAAGAATCTACCATTTCTTTTGAGAGGGCTTCCCAGACCAGAGACAATTGGCCACCCACGGGATTTGAAATTATTATAATGAACCTTGGGCAATACCTAAAAGGGGTGATATTGTACTCGCCCACCAGCATGTATTCCCACTTTTTTTTTGTATTTTTCATAGCAAGAAGTGCCCCATAAAAAGTAGCTCCAGGCTCCCCCCAAAAAATTAAAAGTCAGCAGCTACAAATACTATAGCTGCTAACTTTTAATATAAGGACACTTACCTGTCCAGGGATCCAGTGATGTCCTCACCCGAGCGGATTCTTCGGCTTTGGGTGCAGGCGCCAGCATCTGTAGTAAGGGAAACAGGTAGTAAAGCCTTGCGGCTTCACAGCCTGTTTCTTACTGAGCATGTGCGAGCCGCGCTAAGCCTTGTGAATGATCCCGTAGTCTTCTGGAACCTGCGATGTATCCCAGAAGACTGCAGGGGAAGGAGGGGGACGAACTTCTGGCTCAGTTCGCCGTGGCAATCTGAGCCAGAAGTGGGAGCGGGTACCTGTCAAAATCAAAAACCACCCCCCCAAAAGGTTCCAAATATGGCAGTGGAGGTGGGGAAGGTGCAAACCAGTGAAACTTCCCCTTTCGGGTGGAGCTTCGCTTTAACTGCCTGTTAACTTTATTCCCACGCTTTACTTCTGGACAGTGTTCTCATTTATATCACCGGGATTACCACCGATACCACTTTTTTGCTGCCGAGCATGAGTACCGATACTTTACCTTTGGTAGTCACAATACCAATACCTGCCACGTAGGAAGAGTAGGTAGCAGTGGGGCTGTATACTCCTGACACAATGGGTGGAAACTATAAGAGGTGAGGATTATGAGAAGTGGGAGGGGTCAAAAAGCAAGAGTGGGGTCTGGCGCTCCCCCATCCTAAAATTTCACCAGCCGCCACTGGTAGGTAGAGGGGTGGTTTGGGAGGTGCCCCTCAACACCACCTTTAAATTGCACAAACCCTTGCACCCCTGGACCTCTTTACATTACACAGCCCCCTGCACCTCTGGACCCCTTTACATTACACAACCCCCTTCACCTCTGGGCCCCTTTACTTTACACAACCCCCTGCACCTCTGCATCCCCTTTACATTACAAAGCCCCCTGTTCCTCTGCATCCCCTTTATATTACACAGCCCCCTGCTCCTCTGCATTCCCTTTACATTACACAGCCCCCTGCATCTCCTTTACATTACACAGCCCCCTGCTCCTCTGCATCCCCTTTACATTACACAGCTCTCTGCTCCTCTGCATCCCCTTTACATTACACAGCTCTTTGCTCCTCTGCATCCCCTTTACATTACACAACCCCCTGCACCTCTGAGCCCCTCTACATTACACAGTCCCCTGCTCCTCTGCATCCCCTTTACATTACACAACCCCTCCACCTCTGCCCCCCTTTACCTTACTCAACCCCCTACACCTCTGGACTCCTTTACATTACACAGCCGCCACGCAGCTGTATATTTTTTTTTGGGGGGGGACACATTGGAGGGGTGAGTGCAGGTGAACCTGGGGGGTCTTACTTTGTTTTTTTATTTTTGAGGGGGTTGGGGGCACCTTGGAGGGGTGAGTGTGACTGGACCTGGGGGGGGGGGGTCTTACTATGTTTGTTTTTTTACTTTTTTACATATTTTTATTTTTATTTCTTTTGGGGGGTGGGGGGGCTGGGGTGTTTGGTGAGATATCAGAGGTCTAAACAGACCCCCATATTTTGAGACAGAAAGAAGGAACTGAAGTCCCCTTGAATGAGTGAAGAATTTCAGGAATTTCTCACTCATTGAGAAAATGACAGACTGATAGATAGTAACACTCGTTAGTGGTCACTGCTTGCGCCCCTGCCCTGTACTAAAGGGGGGTGTTTGGTAAACACATGTATACCAAAACCCCCAAGCCCTAACTTCACCCTCACCGCTGCCCCCCCTCCCCCAACTGCAATCCCCAGCCTGTCAGCTCACCGGAGAACCACTTGGAGTGGCAATGGATGGGGGGTGCAGGGGCTAGTATGGGGAGTGCTCTGAGTGATGAGGGGGACACATCTGGATCCCCCCAAGCCCCATGCAGCACCTGAAGCCAGCGGGAGCGGCAGAGGAGGGATGCCAGTTAATGATGGTAATTGCCGGGGCTGCCATAAGGGGGTACAGGGATTTGGTTAAGGGGGGGGGTCGCCCTAGCCTGGTGACAGCTGGCGGGAGGGGAGGAGGAGGCAGAGAGGAGGAATCCTAGGACACTTCATTGGTTGTTAAGGAAGCGGCAGCCCCATTCCTTAACAACCAATAATTGCAGGCATTTTTTCCATTACATTTCAGTTGTTAGCGGGGAATTCCCACTGACAATTGAAAGAACCGAGACCGAAGGTATCAGTTTCCGGTATCTGGGCATTTTTCACAAGTTCCAATACTCTGAAAATGCCCAGTATCGGTACTGATATAAGTATTGGTTTTGGTGCAACCTTAAATTAATTACTAGCCCCCTCATAGATTTCAAATAATTTAATACAAAGTAGAAAATGTAAACTTCCAGCGCTAAAGGATCCTCTAGATGGCAAGTGACCATGTGGAAAAAAGGTAGATGTACTGATGTGTGCTGCCCTCCTCGGATGGGGATATCCGAAAAGTACTAGAAAAACAAGAAAAGAAGGAAGGCGCACGCACCTAGTGCATTACCAAAAAAATTATTTATTTAAAAATTATTAAAGAAGTGTACTCACAATTTGTAAGAAGATAAGACGTGGTAAAATCAAAGCATAAGGCAGGATAAAAGCTGACGCGTTTCGGGGGCGCACCCCCTTCCTCATAGCTTCGCTGCCTTGGACTGTCAGACCAGAAAATAAATGTGCAAATGCACAGATGCAGCTGATTCAAACAATTAACCAGTAATTTAATCAGTCAATTGATTTAATGAATTAATCCATTAGAACATTAGAGCATTGGGCCAATCGGTCACAGGAATGCCAAAAAAAAAAAATAGTTGTGTACAAAAGAATTGGTATTTAGGTTACGTATAATCAATGGTGTATAAATGGTACAATAGAGAGCAATCTCATAACCTCTGTGACTGTAAATGTAAAAATGTGTAAATGTAAATATCATTTACCCAAGAAGTGTCACCAATCCACCTCCAACACCTTTCTCCTGCATGTATACACCCGAAGACAGGGACCGGAAACGCCGGGAGCCGAGGCCGCCCGATCCATACAAACAGCACCACCAGTCATCGCCGCTCCAAAGGGGAGAGCGACAAGAGAACAAAGGGAAGGGGAGGAAAAAAGAGGGCGAGGAACAAAGCAGGGAAGCATGCTGGGCCGCTGAGAGCAATAAGGTGGATGTGAATGGAGCGGCTTTCCCCGGGCATTCCATATGACGACATATCCGGCCGGAAGTGACGTGCTCGTGTACCCGACATGATAATGCGGTACACAGGATATGGATCCTCTGAAGGCAGCGGTCCGACAGTACCAAGGAGCGGCACATACAATCAGTCTATTCAAACAGTTCATAATACCAGTATTGAGAAAAAATCGATATCGAGTAATACAAAAGTTTGCTGATATAGAGACAAAATGATCCCTGATACAAGTATATATGTCTAAAATCTTAATAATCTAGGTAATTCATTGCAAAACACTTGGATGTAAATGTAAAAAAGTACAATGGATAAAAAGAAATGGGTGATAGTAGCATATGATATAAAGGTGAATCTAAAAATTCAATTAATAAAAATAAATATATATATGATATCTATATAATTTCTCACTAAAAAATACTCATGATCAGTAGAAAATACACTCGCCCAGCAAAGTAGGTCCAGATGAAACATGGAAATAAAAATAAAAGTAAAAATAACAATGAAAATAAAAAATAATGAATGATAATGAATAAAAATAAAAATGAAAATATATAAAAAAAAAGAAAAATATATCAAATATATAAATATACATATATCAAAATCAAAAAAAGGGAAGAAATAACATCTGATTATGAGACCATAAAAATCTTTAACCTCTCTTCAACAACATTCAGTGAGGTTCAATTAAGTTTACTACGCAAAGGTCTCAACTTTGCTCCTGCCCATCCTCCCGACCTTTTCAAGCTTTTCATTGATTTGAATAGGTTTACATGCAATCTCACTCTTAAACGTTTTTTCTCCATGAAGGAAGGCACTAAGACCACCATTGAAGGTCCAGACCACCCAAAGCCCACGGACTCAGATCAGGCTGATGATGCTTTACAGATACTTGAAGAGTTATGGTCGGAAGGGGGGGTACGATCCATACATGCCTGAAGTGGAACTCCCCTCATGTGGTGTCAGTATGGCCCCTGTGACCCACACCCATTTTAGGCCTAGGTCTGTCATTCATCCACATTGGGCTAAAGGCAAGTTCATCTCTACCTTTTATGATATGGTCTATTCGGAAATCACGAAACTCTGCAGCAATGCCACATGTGAGCATTCATCCAATATGCCCCCAGAAGAGAAAAAAGTACTGGATTCCATCAGAAACAATGAAACTATTATTATCAGACAATCTGATAAAGGAGGCAGCTTGGTCATCCAGGATAGACAAGACTACTTACAAGAAGCCAGAAGGCTACTTGAGGATGTAAGTACATATGAAAAGCTAAAAAGTGATCTGGTGGGTGAATACAAACAGGAGCTTAAGTCCCTATTGGACCACTTCCACATGATGAGGGTTATATCCAAGCAGGAATGGCAATTCCTCTTCCGTCCGTTCCCATTGACACCATTTTTATATCACATTCCGAAGATCCACAAGGATGCCGCTAACCCACCTGGGAGGCCGATCATTTCGGGCATCGATAACCTTACCAGCCCAATAGGAAGCTATATCGATCACTTCCTGCAGGACCTAGTAGTCCAGCTCCCTTCCTTTGTACGAGATTCCGGTCATATGTTGGAGATTTTAGCCCATTACCGTTGGCAGGATGGCTACCGGTGGCTGTCATTGGATGTGGCCTCTTTGTATACATCTATTCAACATCAGTTTGGGTTACAGGCCGTACAGTACTTTCTGGCACGAGAGAATCATTTGCATCCCCAGCAGGCTGCTTTCATCATACGGAGCATTGAATATACACTCACACACAATTATTTTACTTTTCAAAATGAGTACTACAGACAAATTAAGGGCACAGCAATGGGAGCCAGGTTCGTCCCTAGCTACCCCAATCTTTTTATGGGGTATTGGGAGCAATTTCACATCTGGTCCAATAACCCCTTTGGGGCGAACCTGGTCCTCTATGCTCGATATTTAGATGACATTCTCATTATCTGGGATGGTAGTGATGCCCAGTTAGCTTCCTTTCTGACACACTGCCAGAACAATCCCTTTGGTATCGAGTTCACCCACGTTTTAGATGAACATAAGTTGGTCTTTTTAGATCTGGAATTAATGGTTGACGACGAATTTCCGATCTTTTCTCGGACACATTTTAAGCCAACAGCCGGGAACTCTTACCTTCATGCCCGTAGCCGTCATCACCCAAGAAGGATTAAAAACGTGCCTCTGGGTCAGTTTTGCTGGCTCCAAACGACCTGCTCTCGCTTGTCAGATTATGAAGAACAGAGTGGCAAAAGTTCTTAGAAAAAGGATATGACCAAACCACTATCGAGAACGCCTACAAAAAATATTGGCAGAAATATCTACAGGTTACAGATACAAATGACAGCTCTGCCAAAAAGGCGGACGAGAGACGTGGGATCCGCAGCCACCCAGACATTTCTTTCAACACTAGGTTTACCTGCAAGGCCTTCCCTATCAAACGCATTATTGAAAAACATTGGGGTATTCTTCATCAGGACCCATGTCTGAGTAAAGCCATTCCCGAACGTCCCAAGAACCTGAGGAGCTTTATTGCACCCAGTAGAGTTCGCCCACTGAAACTCATCCTTCACCAGAAGTGGAGTAGCCTATTTCAGTGTTTTTCAACTCCAGTCCTCAAGGCACACCAACAGGTCATGTTTTCAGGATTTCCATGAGTTTGCACAGGTGATTTGATCAGTTTCACTGCCTTAGTAATTACCACAGCTGTTTCATCTGAGGGAAATCCTGAAAAACATGACCTGTTGGTGTGCCTTGAGGACTGGAGTTGAAAAACACTGGCCTATTTGATCAGAAAGGCAGCTACAGATGCGGAGTCCCAAACTGTGGGGCTTGTCATTATATGTGGCATAGGATGAAGGAGGTAATGGGTAATGACGGCCAGTTCCATGCCATTCACCAATTTATTAATTGCAGTTCCGAGTTTTTGGTATATTGCTTATTGTGCCCTTGTGGATTGATGTACGTAGGCCGTACTACACGTACTTTACGGATACGTTTTGGGGAACATAAAAGGAACATACTGAAGCGCTTCGACAAGCACTCTCTACCTCTACATTTTTTGAATAAGCACAACCAGAACCCTTCCGGCCTGAGACTTTTTGGGTTGGAAACCATCAAAGCGGATGTGGATACTGGACGCAGGTTCCGGAAGCTATGCAGAAGAGAGTCTTTTTGGATCCACCGTTTGGGGGCTCTGGTGCCTGGGGGCCTCAATGTAGGGTTGGATGTCCAGATCTTAATGTAATGGTTGTCTTGGTGTATATTTCTCCCACTTATGCCTCTTGTCAACCACTTCAGCTTATGCCACTGCGCTCTGAGTGAGACTATAGTCCTTTTCTCCCCTCCTTGTTTCATCTGGTTAGTTGGTAGCCAAGTATCAGGATCCTCCACTCCCCGTCACCCTCCTGTCTTGACTCACTATTCAGCAGGGTCCCTTTCTTGATTACTCCAGTTTTTTTGCCCAAGCACAGTATATCATGTATATGTGGATTTCTATACATATATATATTTATATATTTTTTTACATTCATCATTCAATGTATTATTTTTTTTTTTTTTTATATATATATATATATTTTCATTTTTATTTTTATTCATTATCATTCATTATTTTTTTTTTTATTGTTATTTTTATTTTTATTTCCATTTTTCATCTTTGTTTCATCTGGACCTACTTTGCTGGGTGAGTGTATTTTCTACTGATAATGAGTATTTTTTAGTGAGAAACTATATAGATATCATATATATATTTATTTTTATTAATTGAATTTTTAGATTCATTTTTATATCATATGCTACTATCACCCATTTCTTTTTATCCATTGTACTTTTTTACAGTTACATCCAAGTGTTTTGCAATGAATTACCTAGATTATTAAGATTTTAGACATATATACTTGCATCAGGGATCATTTTGTCTCTATATCAGCAAACTTTTGTATCACTTGATATCGATTTTTTCTCAATACTGGTATTATGAACTGTTTGAATAGACTGATTGTATGTGCCGCTCCTTGGTACTGTCGGACCGCTGCCTTCAGAGGATCCATATCCTGTGTACCGCATTATCATGTCGGGTACACAAGCACGTCACTTCCGGCCGGATATGTCGTCATATGGAATGCCCGGGGAAAGCCGCTCCATTCACATCCACCTTATTGCTCTCAGCGGCCCAGCGTGCTTCCCTGCTTTGTTCCTCCCCCTCTTTTTTCCTCCCCTCCCCTTCCCTTTGTTCTCTTGTCGCTCTCCCCTTTGGAGCGGCGATGACTGGTGGTGCTGTTTGTATGGATCGGGCGGCCTCGGCTCCCGGCGTTTCCGGTCCCTGTCTTCCGGTGTCTACATGCAGGAGAAAGGTGTTGGAGGCGGATTGGTGACACTTCTTGGGTAAATGATATTTACATTTACACATTTTTACATTTACAATCACAGAGGTTATGAGATTGCTCTCTATTGTACCATTTATACACCATTGATTATACGTAACCTAAATACCAATTCTTTTGTACACAACTATTTTTTTTTTTTTTTTTTTTGGCATTCCTGTGACCGATTGGCCCAATGCTCTAATGTTCTAATGGATTAATTCATTAAATCAATTGACTGATTAAATTACTGGTTAATTGTTTGAATCAGCTGCATCTGTGCATTTGCACATTTATTTTCTGGTCTGACAGTCCAAGGCAGCGAAGCTCTGAGGAAGGGGGTGCGCCCCCGAAACGCGTCAGCTTTTATCCTGCCTTATGCTTTGATTTTACCACGTCTTATCTTCTTACAAATTGTGAGTACACTCCTTTAATAATTTTTAAATAAATAATTTTTTTGGTAATGCACTAGGTGCGTGCGCCTTCCTTCTTTTCTTGTTTTTCTAGTACTTTTCGGATATCCCCATCCGAGGAGGGCAGCACACATCAGTACATCTACCTTTTTTCCACATGGTCACTTGCCATCTAGAGGATCCTTTAGCGCTGGAAGTTTACATTTTCTACTTTGTATTAAATTATTTGAAATCTATGAGGGGGCTAGTAATTAATTTAAGGTTGCACCAAAACCAATACTTATATCAGTACCGATACTGGGCATTTTCAGAGTATTGGAACTTGTGAAAAATGCCCAGATACCGGAAACTGATACCTTCGGTCTCGGTTCTTTCAATTGTCAGTGGGAATTCCCCGCTAACAACTGAAATGTAATGGAAAAAATGCCTGCAATTATTGGTTGTTAAGGAATGGGGCTGCCGCTTCCTTAACAACCAATGAAGTGTCCTAGGATTCCTCCTCTCTGCCTCCTCCTCCCCTCCCGCCAGCTGTCACCAGGCTAGGGCGACCCCCCCCC
>BLSH010000676.1:145495-196277 GCA_018402905.1 Glandirana rugosa
GACATATATCTATATTCTCTTAGAGACCGACTTTTTTTTTTTTATGGTCCCAGTTCCGACGTCGATGTCAGTACTGAGACTATACCCATGCAGGTAGACCCCGTTCACTAATTTGTCAGGTCCCCAACGGAAAAAACCTTCAAATAAACGGTCATCCTTGAAGCCTCCCCCAAAACCCACTACGTCCTATAGGATTTTGCCCTATATGACGATTTTCTCCTGTTAGGAATTAATTGTAGTCATCGGGATCATATCCATCTGACCGTATCAGGTGTCAAGTGCCGACCCCTGGTACTTAGTGATACCCATGTTTATTTCCGTCTGAACTTATCAGGTACCAAGTGCCGACCCTGGTACTTCATCAAGATCCTGTCTTTTCTCCGAGATGAGTGACCTAGGACCATGTGTTAGTCAGTTATCTACGACGGAAAACGTTACATCTGGATCACGTCGTAATTCAGGTATCTCGACAGCCGTGAACCATGGACTATTCAAGTCTGCCTTTATTTGTACCCATAGTGATTCATGGTCCCCAGCCGTGAACTGTGGACTATGCCAGTCTACCTATACTAGGGCTACTGATGTTAATTAAGGATTGTCCTCTTTTAGCAGTATATCCCGTTTTAGGATATCCTGCATCACCCAAAACCCCCTCCGAAGTTCCTACTGGCAAATAAACTTCCAAAAAAGGCAACCCCTGGACTGTTTAATCACTTGCCCCAGATGGACGTACCCATATCAGAGTCATGACTGTAGCTGCAGCCTTGACCCTGGTATTTTTTTTTTTTCAGCCAGAGATTCTCTTATATCTATATACAGCCACTGGATCACTTTTACATGTGGCAGTGTGGGGGAAAGGTGGTTCCCCCCACCACCTTCCTGGGCTCGCCTGTTCCATCAGGGAGCCCGGGACTGAAGCTGGCTGATCATAGAGATAAAGGAGGAATGGAAGTTCCCCAATAATCTCTATGGTTTATGAATCTGACAAAGATTTTGTCACTTCCGGTTTTGGTTTGATGTAAACAAGCCATTACCGGCTTGTGAAAGTATCTGATCAAACCGATCTCGGTTTGATCAAATGCTTTTGAGGGCAGAGGAGGGACCTGGGGTCTAATAGACCACAGATCTTTCAGTAAAGATTATCTGTCAGTGCCCCAGCTATCACAAGGGATGTTGTTTGACACTTGCAATAGCAATAAAGTTGATCAAAAAGACAGTTGAGACAGTGTAAAAAAAAAATTAAATTAAATAAATAATAAAATACATTTTTTCTTTTAAAGTGCCCCCCCCCCCCTCCCCCCGTGCTCAGGCATAAATGTGACTGTGCATATAAGTCCTTCATGCATATGTAAATGGTGATCGCACTGCACAAGTGAGGTATCACCACGAAAGTCAGAGCGAGTGCAATAATTCTAGCACCAGGCCTCCTATGTTACTCCCAGATGGTAACCTGTAAAGGTTTGTAAAGCATCATCTATGAAAATGTTTTAGTACCGTAGTTTGTCACTGTTCCATGGACTTTTAAAGTGTGACATGTGCAATTTTAAAGTGTGACATATTAGGAATCTTTTTACTTGGCGTAACATCATCTTTTATAGTTTTCCAAACAATAGGCTATTATATTGTATTTGTGTGTATTATAATTCATTAAAGTATATTTTCTCCTAAAATTTGCCTTTGAAAAACTTCTGCGCAAATATTGGGTGGCGTAAAAGATTGCAATAACCAACATTTTTTTTCTCCAGGGCCCCTGCTTTCAGAGAATGTACAACATTTGGGGATTATAAGTGGTTATTTAGTAAAAAAATAAATTCAGATGTTTACATGTATGTGAGAAGTGTCAGAACAGGCTTGGGAGTCAATTGGTTAATAAGCTGGAGTGAATGGACTGTTGCTGTGTACCTGGCTGCCTTGCACTGTTTGGTACCAGTACCCATGCACACAGGATGTTTTTGGACGTTTTTACAGCAGCTATTTTTGGTTTCAGGCATTTTTTCTACAATCAATAAACTCCCCATCATGTTATCCTATGTGTCCATGCGCACATAGGCTGTTATCAACTGTTTTGGGCAGGGGCGTTTTTGGACTGTAAAAAAACCCAAGACTAGTGGGTTCTGAGAGGAGTTTTTCAGCTGAAAAAACGCTCATAAACGTCGCTCACCAAAGTTTTTTGGGACGTTTTTGATCCATCGAAAAAAAAAAAACCCAAAAAAAGCGAACGCTCAAAAACGCTGAAAAACTCACTACAAAGCTACTGACATTTTTAGAAAGTTTTTTTTTAACGTCCTGTGTGCATGAGGCCTTACACTGAGCAGCTCCTTGGAGGGTAGCGCTACAATGACAATGCTGTGAGCTGGTAGGATGTTTTCCCTGATTGTATGTGAAGTGGAAATAATTCACAAACCCAGATCATCTGGCGTCTCCAGAAGATAGAGGAAGCTTCTGGGTGTATCAGCCTGATTGCACCCACCCATAACTAAAACATCAGCTCTGCACGGACTAACCATTTAAAACATCACAAATATGCGATGAGATAGTGGAGTAATTTTCAGAGGGTTGGCACGCTTTAAACCTTATGAAAGAAAAAAAAAATCACCAAGTGTCTGATGGAGAAGGTGCAGGAGAGCAGGCTTTCTCCCCGTACTCTTGGCAGGATCTACAAATTTATGATATGGTTTGAGTTTGATGTGAGTCATCTGCGAGCTGCTGAATTGTCCCCCAATCATCGGCCAACATTTCTTCTACGAATGTCTATGTTAATCAGAGTTGCTGTTTGCAAGACTGCCCAGGACAATGGAACATGTTTCCACTTTAAGCAAATTCCAGCCCTGGAGCTGGAGGCCACTAGCAATTTATTACTGAGAATGATATTTAGTTATTAAACATATGTTAAAAAGGGCAATTATTAGGCATCTCCCCAATACCGGTCACCTCCGATGGAATGATGTTAAAACCACTTCTGGACCTGTACATTGCTGGACTTTCAGTGGTTATACCAGGATGAATCTGCAGGCATCACCCTGGTAGCCGGTGTTCTGCACTCTGCAATCCTAGAGACTAACGAGCCACTGGATTGCTTTTACAAGCAGCGGGAGGGGACGTCCCCCTCGCACTGCATTCCGTGGCTTGCCTGGGTTCTCCCGTCCTACCAGGATCAGCTTTGATCGGCTCTCCACTATGGTAACCCGGAACCAATGACCAGACATCACTTCTGGTTTACCCGGATGTCAACTGCGCCATTTTAAAAAAATCAAAAGCATTCAAAAACACAGAACTTGGTGTTTTGAATGCGTTTAAGGGCAGTGGAGGGATTTGGGGTCTTATAGACCCCAGATCTCTGCATAAAAAATACATGTCACATGTCTATTGCTGTCACAAGGATGTTTACATTCCTTGTGTCAGCAATAAAAGTGATAAAAAAAGTAAAGCAACAGTGTGAAAAAAATAAAACAAAATAAATGAATTAAACATTTTTTTTAAAGTGCCCCATCCCACCGTGCTCGCATGCATGCATACAGTGATCACCCCCCACATGTGAGGTATCACAGCGAATGTCAGATCATGGGCAGTAATTCTAGCGCCAGACCTCCTCTGTACATCTTAAGTGATAACCTGTAAGACCCCTTTCATACCAAGGGCTTTTTTAGGCGCTTTTGCGCTAAAAACAGCGATAGAAAAGCGCCTGAAAAACTCCCCCAATACACCCCAGTGTGAAAGCCCGAGTGCTTTCACACTGGGGTGGTGTGCTTGTGGGACGGTAAAAAAAAGTCCTGCAAGCCGCATCTTTGCAGCGGTGTGGGAGCGGTGTATTCACCGCTCCTATACCTCCCCTGCCCATTGAAAACAATGGGGCAGCGCTCCCGAATCGCAGAACACCACTTCGGGAGCGCCGCTAACTGGCACTTTTAACCCCTGTTTAACCCCTTGTGGGGGGGGGTTAAAAGTGCACTGCTGCTGCCCAGATAGCGGCGCCATAGTGCTGCCATAACGAGCGGTAAAGCGACCGCAAATTAGCGGCGTTTTACCGCTAACGCTCGGGCGGCCCTGGTATGAAAGGGGCCTAAAGGCTTTTAAAGCATCGCCTATGGATAGTAAAATTGACGTCATGGTGTGCGCAATTTTAAAGCATGACATGTTTGGTATCTATTTACTCTGCATAACATTATCTTTTATATTTTACAAAAAAATTGGGTTATGTATATATTTTTTTCATTAAAATTAAAAAAAGTACATTTTTTCCCCAAAAATTGTGTTTAAAAAGACGCTGCACAAATATCGTATGACATAAAAAATTACAACGGTTGCTTTAAAAAAAATATATAATGTTTGGGGTTCCAAGTAATTTTCTAGCAAAAAATACTGGTTGTTACATGTAAACAAACAGTGCCAGAAAAGGCCAGGTCTGGAAGCGGTAAGTAGAAAAAATGCTGGCCATACAATATACGAAAAATCGGCCGAACCCATTTTCGAAAAACGGCTGTGAGAGCAAACAATGGTGCCATCACGTAATGACCAATAAAATCGTTCAATGGACATACATGAATCCGTTTTTTGTTTGTTTTTTTACATATACCTAGTGCAAAAAGTTTGGATGGGAAACACATTACCTTTCGATTTATCGTTCGTTTGGCAGAAAATTTCCTTCGTTTTTTTTGCTCAAAAACGTCCCAACCGATTACCAATTTGTGCCCATTAACTGGCTGAAAAACGAACGAACTGTCCAAATGACCAATTTTCGGCCGATTTTTCAAATAGTGTATGGCCAGCATAAGTCAGAACTTTTTTAATTTTAGATTTTTTTGACATCTGTGGGGAGATTTCCCTACACTTTGCTAGTTCTGAGTATCACCAAAACTAGTGTTGTCATTAGAAGGTTTCCCGTCTCTGTTCTGGTTACAACCCAAATATTGGGATTTCTCTCACTTTAGGGGATAACAGTAAACAGGACAAATAGAAATGGTGAATTTACCTAACAGGGGCATAGACAGCAATAAAAACCTTAAATAAAAACGGGTTTTCCAATCATCTCCATTATATCCAAAGCTAACAAAAAAGTTTTGCCTTTGGCATCATTAAAATGTATTTTTCAAATAGAAGCAGTGTAAATACAAGAGTGTAATCTGGTATGCAGTCCCTGTACAGCAGTGTGGGGGGAAATATAGCAAAAGGAGTAAATGAGTTTGAGATCTGGCAAGAAGCACAGTGATAAAAAGGAGAAAGCAGAGTGACAAAGAAAAGCACTAAGTCACTGCACTGCTTCTCCTTTCACTGTCCAGTTGCAGGCTATGGGTGGGTCCAGCAGAACCAGGGCTCAGAGGAAGTGGGTTGAATGATGCTGGTCATTAGAATGAGGACATCTAGTGGCAGAGAAAAGTACTGCAGGGGAAACATCACAGCAAAAGCTGGTTTTGTTATTTCATCCTTTAACGGGCTACTCATTTTTTTCTGGTATAATTTTGGCTGGAGTTGTGTTTTAGCCACTTGTTGACCACACTATAGCCGAATGACATCTATAGTGAGGACGGCCAGTTCTGGGAGGCCATCATATGATGGCCTCCCATGACCACGCCCGCTGAAGGCTGCTGATCACAGATGGAGGTAAAAAGGCAATCAGCGGCTCTTTACCACGTGATCAGCTGTGTACAATAACAATGTAAAGAGAAGCCGGTTATCGGACAGCGCGAGGAAGGGAATAACCAGCTTCTGTAAAATAGACATGTACACTGATAATCAGTGCAGTCCCACCGGTGCTGCCAATCTGTGCCCACCAGTGCTGCCAATCAGTGCCCTTTGGCGCTGACGATCAGTGCCTCCTCATCAGTGCCACCTACCAGTGCCCATCAGTGCCACCCATCAGTGCTGCCTCAACAGCGCAGCCTGTTAGTGCCCATTGATGACCATCCGTGCATATTAATGCCCATCAGTGCTGCCTCATCAGTGCAGCCTATCAATGCCCATCAGTGCAGTCTATCAGTGCCCATCAGTGTCACCTATCAGTGCCACCTACCAGTGTCTATCAGTGCCACCCATCAGTGCTGCCTCATCAGTGCAGCCTTTCAGTGGCCACTCAGTGAAGCCTATCAGTGCCGATCAGTGCAGCCTATAAGTGCTAATCAGTGCCCATCAGTGCAGTAGAAAAAATTACCTGTTTGCAAAATTTTATAATAAACTATTAAAAAGTTTTTGTTTTTTTTCAACATTTTCTGCCATTTTCGTTTATTTAGCAAAAAATAAAAACCCCAGCGGTTATTAAATACCACCAAAAGAAAGCTCTATCTGTGTGAAAAAAAAGATAAAAATTTACGTTGTGTACAGTGTTGCATAACCGCGCAATTGTCATTCAAAGTGTGAGCACTGAAAGCTAAAAATTGGCCTGGGCAGGAAGGGGGTAAAAGTGCCCAGTGGGCAAGTATGGACAGAGAATGATTTAATAAACAAAGATATAGAAATTAATTCTCTTGCATTCTCATGACATAGAATAGGCCTGTCAAAAGCACTCTCTCCATTGATCACAGTGTATAGAATATCCCAGGAAGGAAAATGTTTTCCATACTCTTTAAATTCTTTGTACAGTAGAACTCAGACTGGGAGAGGGAGCCAATTAAATGTTGTTGCATGCAAATTTGCTGAGAAGGAACATGTTGACAGGAGGAGAGAACAAAGAGATAAGCTCATTGGTTTTCTGTTGCTTCGTTGGTGTCCAATCCCAGACTTGGGGACAGGGAGGTGAGCTAGCTGTATTGCTTAACCAAGTTGGCAAAAAAAAAAAAAAGAGATCAAAAGCCTGGCTGTGCTGTGCAGGGCTGTGTAAATCCCAGGACTGGATGGAAGGAAATACAAATCCCATAGCACACAGGTATCAAGCAGGTGGTCCTCCAGCTGTCGCGGAACTACAAGTCCTATGAAGCATTGCAAGGCTGACATTTACAAGTATGACTCCCACAGGCAGAGGCATGATGGGAATTGTAGTTCTGCAACAGCTGGAGCCTACAGGTAAAAAAAACAAAAAAAAAACTTCTATATATATATTTGAACTTTTTAGCCGTTTGCCTAAAGGATCATCTAGCAAACACTGAAATGGAGTTCTCGGCGGACTCACCCTTTAAATTAATCACATGCGCATAACTTACAGAACTTTACCAAGTCTATAGGTTTCCTTTTAATTGACCAGCAGTGATCCAAAGCCTATTGTGGCGGATTGTGAATGGGCTCCAATGCTTACATAAACTTTATAAAAATATTTTGTTAACCGCTAATTAACAAGACAAAATCAAACAAAGCTGGTTTAGTGCTGGGGGAGGCTGAATAGACGTGCAGACAAGGAGCCCATTCTCCCGCAGGGCATAGACATCTGCCTCTTTAAATATGAATTAGAGCGTCATTCTTCAGCTAGAGAGCGGCGCTGCAGCTGCAGGGGACACGGCCAGCAGAGGACAATGGCTCTCTGAGCGCAGACACAGGGCTGCAGGTGCTGCGATGTCACACACACGCTGAGCTCCCCGCCATTCCACCGCCATGTCCTACAAACAACTGTCTGCATTCACCAAGGCACTGCCACTTGTTACTGCAAAACTGATCAAATGATTATTTAAAGGGGAAGTGCAGTGGCCCTTGGCTGGTATTATTATTTTCCTTTTACTTTCAAAATGTACACTGATCAGCCACGTCATTATGATCACTTGACAGGTAAAGTGAATAAGATTAACTCCTTACAATGGCATCTGAAAGTGGGATATACCAGGCAGCAAGAGAACATGTTGTTCCTGAAGTTGGAGTGTTGAAAACAGAATTTTTTTTTTTTTAAATTGGCAGGCGACTGGACTGGTGCCAGATACCACAGCATACCTTCAGAGGTCTAGTGGAATCCTTTTCACAACAGGTTATGGTGGGTGGTCATTATGTTATGACTGATCAGTGTATATATTGATTAGGGATGCGCTTTGGGCTTAACAAACAGGTGAACTAAATTGCCAAATCTGACCAGGTTGCCTACCCGCCTGAGGCTGGGTTCACACTTGTCCAACAAACGGACAGACATTGTGAGCACAAGTCACATTACGTCACAAAATCAATGTTTCCCTATGAGAGCCGACTTAACTGGTCCAACACAAGTCAGTCTGACTTTGAAAAAGGTTCCTGTACTACTTTGGTCCGACTTTGGTTCTACTTCAGCCCATTGAATATCACTGAAGTAGGATCAAAGTGGGATCCTTGTTCTAACCATCCGACTTGTGACATCCGACTTGTTGATTACAGCAGCAGTAAAAGGAATTTATCTCACACTGGGGTTGTTTTGATTGGTGAAAGGACAAGTCACTATCTCAAGGTTGGAGCAAAATCTTATCTTGTTCATTCAAGTCGGATGGAAGTAGGACCGATTTTGCAGGGCAAAGTAGGATCAAAAGTCTGACCGTTTTTGTGTCGGATAGTGTGAACCCAGCCTTAATCTCCAGTTGCAGGAGCAAGAAGTCATTCACGTAGAACTATAGGCAAAAATTCTATTTTTATTATCTCCTTACAATGGCATCTGAAATTGGGTGGGATATATCAGGCAGCAAGTGACCATGTTGTCCCTGAAGTTGGAGTGTTGAAAGCAGAAAAAAATGGGCAGGCGTAAGGATTTGAGCAACTTTCAAATGGTCAAATTGTAATGGCTAGACGACTGGGTCAGATGTTCCTGGTCTGCAGCGGTCAGGACCGACCAAAAGTGGTCCAGGGAAGGAAAACTGACAAACCGGTGACAGGGTCATGGGCGCCCAAGGCTCATTGATGCTTGTGGAAAGCAAAGGCTGGTCAGTGTAGTTCGATCCAATAAAAGAGCTACTGTAGCTCAAAGGGCATCACAGATTGTTGTTTATGGCGTTGGGTTGCCGCAAACCATTCAGAGTGCCCATGCTGACCTGTGTCCACAGCCAAAAGTGCCTACAATGGGAACCTGAGCATCAGAACTGGACCATGGAGCAATAAACTCATCTGATGAATTTAAGAATGGTTTGAGGAACACAACAACAGTTTTGAGGTGTTGAGTTGGCCTCCAAATTATCCAGATCTCAATCCAATCGAGCATCTGTGGGATGTGCTGGAAAAACAAGTCCAATCTATGGAGGCCCCACCTCACAACTTACAGGACTTAAAGTGGTAGTAAACCCTCCTATAATTTTCAGCCAAGGAAGCTTCCATCTTGGCCTCTGTTTAATCTACAACTGCCAGGATGCTGCACATGTGATCAGCTATGACACCAGCCATTGGATGGTTTGACAGTTTGGTTTAGAGCACAACCAACGGGGGTGTTCCATTTCCGGCACGGGCACTGGTTTTTAACCTGTTAAATGGATGGGTTTACTACCACTTTAACCACTTCAGCCCCGGAAGGATTTCCCACTTTAGGACCAGAGCAATTTTTGCGATTCGGCACTGCGTCGCTTTAACTGACAATTGCACGGTCGTGCGGCATTGTACCCAAACAAAATTCGTGTCCTTTTTTTCCCACAAATAGAGCTTTCTTTTGGTGGTATTTGATCCCCTCTGCGTCGTTTCTGATCGCCGCTATAAACAAAAGAAGAGCGACAATTTTGCAAAAAAAACACAAATTTATTACTTTTTGATAAAATACAAATCCAAAAAAAAAAATATAAAAAAACATTTTTTTCCATTGGTTTTGGCCGATTTATATTCTTCCTCATATTTTTGGTAAAAAAAAAAATCGCAATCGGCGTTTATTGATTGGTTTGCGCAAAAGTTACCACGTTTACGGATGAGGAGAATTCATTTCTGGGGTTTTTATTTTTTTTTATTTTTTACTAGTAATGGCGGCGAACTGCGATTTTTAGCGTTACTGCGATATTGCGGTGGACATGTCGGACCATTTTGACACTTTTTTGGGACCATTGGCATTTATACAGCGATCAGTGCTATAAAAATGCACTGATTAATGTGTAAATGCCATTGGCAGTGAAGGGGTTAACCTGCAGGGGGCGCTCTAAGGGTTAACTATGTTCCCTGGGCGTGTTCTAACTGTATGGGGGCTGCCCTAGCTGGGGAAGGGAAGTGGTCACAGCCTTCACGTACAGGAAGGCTGTGATCACAGCCCTTCCCCCTCACATAGAGCGGAGGTCCGTGTTTACATACACGGACCTCCGCTTATTCACTCCGGGGGGGGCATCGCGGGTGGCCGGCGGCAATCGAAGCCGCCGCACCCACTCCCTGGCCCCCCTGGACACAGTGAGCGCGCGCGCTCACTATACACGTTCCCGCAGCCGCCGTCGTATGACGGCGATTTGCGGGAACGAGACACTTTGCCGCCGTCAGATGCCGATCGGCGGTCGGCAAGTGGTTAAAAAAAAAAGAGGATTTACAAACCCTTTCAGCCTTTACAACCACTTTAAGCGCTTGAGTGTAACTTTATTTTTTACTTTCTTTCTCTAAAACTGAATTTATAATCGCATAGGGGACAAAAAATGCCATATGTGAGTTAATGTTTTTAAGACAGCATCTCTTCAATGAGACATCTCACCTGCCTTTCATTGAAGCCAATGGAGCACATATCGTGGATTATCCCGTCATCAGAATCACTAATGCTGATGATCTATATATGTTTGAATTATTTCCATACAATCTTTTTTTTTTTTACACAATAAAACCCAACTTTGGGCTTGTGAGTTGTGCCATCCTTGACTTCCCCCACCCATCCTTCGATCAAAAGAGCAGCTTTAAAAAAAAAAAATGTATACTTACCTTAATTTTAGCCTGATCCAGTGATGTCAAAAGTCCTCTTCTTTTTTCAGCAGTAGTATTCTAAATGCTGGTCCCGCTCTCTGCAATATTCTCATATTAGCTCATAGTGATGGTGGGCGGAGCTGTGACACCCTGAGCTAGAGTAAGAAAAAGTAAAGGCCCATACACACGGTACAATAATTGGCCAACAACGGTTGTATATCAGCCTGTTGTCCGATAATCCGACCGTTAGTGCGCACGATCCAACAGCCGATCGTGCACTTTAAGCCTCATACACATGAGCCGATGTTTGGTCAACCGAACGTCCAACTTTTGTCCAAATTGGGCGTCGGCGGTTTGGTCTAGTGTACTAACGTGAATCAAGTAACCGGCCAACATGGCCAAACGTAGTGACGTGTTACGAGCGTATAATAAGGGAGTTCAGGTGAAAGTGAGTTGTGAATTAGGAACGCAGGTTTACACGACCGAACACTTCCTGGATTCCGAGCATGCGTGTTTGCACTTCCAACTTTTGGTTGGTCAACTTCTGTACACACGAGCCAACAATCGGGCAACTCCTTGCTGACCAACACAAGTTTTCTAGTCTCGTTGTCCAACTCCTTTTGGACGATGATTGGAAATCGGCTGTAGAATTGTGCATACACACGATCGGATTATCGGCCAACAGGCTTGTTGGATGACCGTTGTTGACCAACCATCGGACCGTGTGTATGGGCCTTTAGAGTTTCTGTCAAAATTGGGGAGGAATTTTTTCTCTGGCACAAATACCCCCATTGGGAAGTGTCCCTTCATTCCTGTTCTGGTAATAACTAAAAGGTTTGTTTTTTGACTTCAAGCAGAAGTTAAAAATAAATAGTTCATTTAAGGCTACGTTTTCACGAGTGCGACTTGTCATGCGACTTTGGACACATAAAGTCGCATGACAAGTCACAGCCCATTGATTTCAATGGCACCCGTTCCCATCTATGTGACTTTGAAAATCAACAACATTGAAAAGGTTCCTGCACTACTTTGATGTGATTTTGATCCAGAGAGTGTAAAGTTGGATCAAAGCTGCACTCAAAGCCGCATCAAAGTTGCACTCTAAATCGCCTGACATTGGGGTTGCAATAGTGGAAACATAGCCTTAAAGGTACACAACAAAGCCAGCTTTTGTTGCAATATTCAGCTTCATTATAGAGCTTTCCCCTGTAGTAACTTTATGGTCCTCATTCTAATGGCCAACATCATTCAACCTACCTTCTCTGAGCCCAGTAAGTCCCAGACCTTACACCCAGCCTGTGACTGGACAGTGAAAGGAGAAGCAGCGCAGTGATGAGCTTATCTTTCTGTCACTTTGCTCTCTCCTCCTACCAGCATGCTTCTTGTTAGCACATTATCTGAGTGGCTCATTGTGCTGCTTCTTCCTCTTCCCCTCTATCCCTGCTGGAACTTCAAGAGGCTGATACCAGGTCACATTCAGGTACTTAAAAATACATTTAGTGATGTATTAATAATTACAGAGTTGCATTAATTTGGGTCTTTTATAGCAGCTGGCACCCAAACCTAACCGTGCTGATTTTTATTGTTTGTTATATTGTATTGCTTTAGGCCCCTTTCTAAACAGGTCCGCCTGTCAGTTTTTCAGGTGGATCTGAACGGAGCCTCCAGTCTCTTCTATGCAGCGGCGGATGTCAGAGGCTGGGACACTTGCAAGGATGTCCGTGGCTGGGCTTAAAAAGCAGTTCTACAAAGCTAGCCAGAGGTGACCTGAGGTGGATCGTGGAGGGTGGTACCCAGAGTCCAGACCAGTGTGACCCCGAGAAAGGTGTATATTCCAGGAAGAGGCCTCGGATCCCCTTTTTGATAAGGAACCCAGGAGACCCAGCGCAGTGAGGCGGGTGACCCTTAGAGAGTGAACCGGTGTGGCCCCGTGGAGGTCTTGATCCACACAGGCAACTCCTGACCCCCTATAATAAGGGGTCCAGGAGATCTGGTAAGGAGACAACCTATCTGTGGTGGAGGTCTTCTCACTATCTGGTGGCGTGGGGTGTGTCGACCTATTCATTTTGGGAGACCGTCACAAGGACATTCCATTTCCACGATTGCACCGGGCTGTTTATCTTCTGTTATGGACTTGTGCACTTGGACATTTAGTTTTTGATGTTTTATTCGTTTGACACTGTTTTCATTAGCAGTGTCGCATTACATTATCTTATTTATACACGTTTTCAATTATTCACACATTGTTTGTTTGTTATTTTGTGACACTTACACAAGCGCAGCTCTTTTGTTATTGCATGTCAGAGGTGACATGTCCGCTGACATCCGCCATTATCCGATCCTCCACTCTCTGCCAAAACCAGGTGGCTGGAAACCCTATTTTCCATCAGTCTGGTGGATCGGATCGAATGAAAACAGACAAGCGGTCCATTTTCATCCGATCTCCCCATAGAGGAGAGCGGGGCTCTGCACAGTGAGCGGAGAAGGACCTGTGCAAAACACGCATGCTCAGAAGTCAGGAACGCTCAGAAGTGGCAGTTCGTGTAAACCTACGTTCCTAATTCACAAATCACATTCACCTGAACTTCCTCTTTATACGCTCGTAACACGTCACTACGTTCGGCTTGGTCGTATGATCGCTTAGTGCATGTCAGTACACGAGACACAACAGCCAACATACAATATCGGCTGTTCGGTCGTACGACCGTCGCACCATGTGTATGAGGCTTAAGAGCCAGAATGGTCAATTATGATCCAACTAGAAAAGATCTACTGAATCCACAGAAAATGGCTTTTCTCTGGCGGCTTGTCCCTGGAAATGATACAGACATGACTGCAAGGGGTTAACACGCAGAGGTTTGTCATTCGCAGCTCGCACAGCAGGCCCGAAGCGTCCAGTTTGGCCGGCATCCCTGGCGGCTGTGATATTTTGCATTTCTCATGTCTTCACCAGGGTCTAATATCTGGCTGGACAGTTCCCAGTTTAACCCCATCGCCCTCGTGCTGATCTCCTCGCTCCTTACGCCCCAATCCCATGTGCTTCTTTTCCAGCCTTTAACCTCAATAAACGCATTGGGCTTTTTAAAAAGGTGATGACAGGTATGTTTATGGTAGAGTCTGGCCCACTGTTATTACATTACCAATCTAATTGATTTGTGCCACGGACACAAGCGACGGCCTGACAAATGGCGGGGAAGTGACAGTGACATCTCTGAACCTGGGACAGGAAGGGGACAGGGGGGAGGGGGCAGACCAGCGTTCATCGATTGGACGCAGTGATCTTAAAGGAGCAGTACTCCTAAATTACAAACTGTACTACATGACGGAGCAAGGAATAACATTTATGGCAATGGTTGTAAAAAACATTCAGGAGCTCTTTAGAAATAAATTTACAGAAGGGTGATATTTTCTAATATTAGCTGAATTTTTAGGCATCCGTCTGACTAATTCCATCTGGTTAATGTCTTTCCTCTCCTGCTCATTACATTTGTGTTTTGAATTTCTTGCAGCACCTGTGTCAGAGTGGGGGTGGGGGGCTTTCTGCGGAGGCTTTTACAGGTGCTGCTGTGTGAAATGCTGTTGCATGCTGCAGGTACCCTTACGCCTTGTTTACATGAGTGGTTGGGGGACAGTAAACCCATGCAGTTGAGCAGGGGTTAGGGTTGCCACCTCATCCCTTTAAACCCAAACGCATATGAATTACACAGGTTCCGAGGCTAATTTAATGCAGATAAGGCACCAAGTGAGTTTAATTACCACCTTAATCAGACTCAGAACCTGTGTATTTAATAAGTGTTCAGTTTCAAAGGGATGAGGTGGCAACCCTAGCAGGGGCAGCAAAAATTATCACCACCATCATGTTCAGAGGGCTGGATGTAAGCCTAAATTGACATTTGTGCATGTTGGGAATGCGCGCTTTCCTAACATGCACAGAAACATGCTGCTATATAGCAGACACATGGCGGTGTCCAGGGCTGCTGTTAGATATCATGGGGCTCTGTACTGCCTTCCTGACATGCCCTCCCAACCCCGCCTCCACCCTCCCGCCCCCGAGGTGCAGAGGAATAGCGGCACAGATCTGCCTACGCCCCAAAAATTTAAAAAAGTCCTTCCTTTGCTCCCACCTCCTGGGCTCCGCTGATGGGGCCCAGGGAAATGTAATAAAAAGAAGGGGGTTGGATTGGTGCTAGGGTTGCCACGTCATCCCTTTAAAACCAAACACATTAATTACACAGATTCTGTGGCTGATTAATGGGGTAATTAAACTCACTTAGTGTCTTATCTGCATTAAATTAGCCTCAGAACCTGTGCAATCCATATGTATTTGGGTTTAAAGGGATGAGGTGGCAACCCTAGTTGGTGCCGCGCTGATGGTATGAGAAGATAATGTTGTATAGTGGGTAGAACTGCTGCCCCTACTGTTGCCCCCCAAGAGGGGAACAAGAGTATAGAGGGAAATGTAAATTAAGCCTCGGTAAGCAAGTAGGAGTGGGGGTGTGGTCTAGTAAAAATCAATTTATTAATTTAGGCAGAAATTACAATAAAGTTGCCCTGGGCTCCACTGTTTAGCTGATGAGGTCTGGGTCCAGTACAACAGGACCAGTTGTACTGCCTTGTCAGTGGCCCCGGCAGTGCCATTAATTGTTAACGCACCCCCGCACATCTGCAAACGCACACATTTTTGTGCATAGCAAACTACATGGTGCCACGGTGCATTTTCAGAAAAGATGGACTTCTCTGCATTTCTCGTGTGTAGGGCAGGCCAGTAAAATGAATGGGCTGCCCTACACTAGGGTTGCCACATCATCCCTTTTAAACCCGAACAAATATTAATTACACAGGTTCTGTGGCTGATTAAGGTGGTAATTACACTCTCTTGGTGCCTTATCTGCATTCAATTAGCCTTACCCTACCCTACACGCAATGCATGGAAACACGCCCAAGCTTGGGGTCACCTGTAGGTGTGAACCAAGCCTAACAGGCAGCTCCAGCCACAAAAACAAACCTGCAAGCTCCTGTGCAGCGGTTGAAAGTTGGCGGGAGAGAGAGGAGGAGAAGCTGGCTGCAGGGAGGGCTGCAGGGGGATTGGTTCCAGCAATTATGACCCCAAGCCTGCCGCTTCGGGCCCCCCTGTTGAACGTAGGACTGGTCCTACCCTGTAATCAGCAGCCCTGGCTGGTATTACCAGCATTGTAGGTAGACTACTTGCTGATCTCCTTCTGAAAATGCTAGTTGCCTGGCCGTCTCCAGCTCCAGTGTTTTCTGATACACTGAGCCAGAACAAGCATGCACATCAGTTAAGTAAATGAAAATCTCCCCTACTGGAATACAAATAGTAGTGAAACCTGACAGAGGTATTTATCTTTCCCCACATGATATGCACATCTTTAAAGCTGGCCATATACTATACAGTCTGATTCTACAGTATGCTTTAGATTATCCGCAACCATGTAGTGAGGAAAAACCTTCACGAATTATTCAATGTCTATCTAATCAGACAGGCCTTCGCACTACTTTGTTGATGGTAGATCTAAAGGAGATTGTACAATCCGGCTGTAATGTTTGTAAGCAGGTGCAGTCTACTTTCTCCACTGCGGGTGGCACTCTTCTACAGTGGCACCTCAGTTGGAGAGTATGTCAAGGGAGACACAGTTCCTCTATGGTTGCCTTGGTCACTGGGGAAGCACCCGATTGGATGTTGAAACCCCATGTGATTCCAGCAGCCTTCTTGGGTAAGCCCCCGCTTCCTGACCAGGCCATTTTTTGCGATACAGCACTGCGTTATTTTAACTGACAATTGCCCAGTCATGCGACGTTGTACCCAAATAAAATGTATGTCTTTTTTTTCCTACAAATAGAGCTTTCTTTTGGTGGTATTTGATCATCTCTGCAGTTTTTATTTTTTGCGCTATAAATAAAAAAAGACCGACATTTTGAAAAAAAACACAATATTTTTTACTTTCTGCTATAAAACATATCCAATAGAAAAATAAAAAAAAAATCTAATTTCTTCATCAACTATAGGATATTTTTTTACTAGAAATGGTAGCGATCAGTGACTTATAGCGGGACTGCAATATTGCTGCAAACAAATTGGACACTAACTGACACTTTTTTGGGAGCCAGTTATACTAAAACAGTGATCAGTGCTAAAAAATAAAAAATATGCACTGTTACTGTACTAATGACACTGGCTGGAAAGAGATTAACATCAAAGGGTTAACTGTGTGCCTAGCCAGTGTTTGTGTACTGTGTGAGAGATGCTTTTATTAAGGGAAGACATGGATCCTTGTCCCTGCTTTGCAGGAACATAGGATCCATGCATTCATTACTGACGGAGCAGCAATTTGACTTATTTACATAGGCAGACTGGCGTTCTGCCTTTATACTGAATGATCGGCGGGTGCCGGCGGACATAGAGTCCACGGTTCCCTCTGTGTATAATCACAGCAGGAGCAGGGCACCAACACGCGCGCTCCCTACCCGGAAATGTCGGATCACGTACTAGGTACGTGATCCGGTGCAGCAGTGCCACCTTACCGCTTACCATCTTTCTGTTTGAGGCCCTGGATGGCCAGGTCACATTCTGCTCTCTTAACAGATGCTGTCTACCCAGCTGATACCTCTCATTTTCACATTGTTGGAATTTGTGAGTGTATCCGGTTGGGAAGGCATCGCTCCTGGTTGTTGTGAACTTTTGTTGCTTTACTTCAATACAAGTTTTCTATTGCACTTGTCTGTGTGAGTTACTGCCGCCGCACCCCACCTACACAATTCTGGCAATCAATAATACGAGCCAGGGTGGCAGTACAATCTGCAGAGATCAGCATGCCTTCAGCTTCAAGTAGAACATTGAGTAGAATATTTTTGTGCAATGTAACAAAGCATATCTTTAGATTACCTAGCCCATCGCAAGGACGGGGCCCATGCGGACACCTTTACCAAGTCCAGATAGTGGTCCCACAAGTTCCAATGTGTCGAGTAAAATAAACATAAATTTTTTTCACATTGAACACCACTGTTCTGTGGATTCTACTGGATTGTCCAAGCAGTGCCAAGTGAAACACTAGCCTGATACGCCCTGCTATTACTGCGGTTACACTGCGCTCTGTGATATAATATTCAAATCGAAGAATGCAAATTGACCAGGACAGATGCTCTAAAAGAGATTTATGGAGATATAGCAGGGGATAACCAGGATTTTATGGCTCTTACACATTTATTAAGAACAGACATAACGCAAATACAGTTTTGTATTGAAGAAAGCGGCAGGATAAAGAGACTCTATCTGGGTTTGGCTCATCACCAGAGTAGGTACAGATGATTAGAAGTAATACTCCAGATTCATCTACGGTTTGAGACAGATTATTAGCAGGTATGGCATTGCTTCCTCATGTCCTGGTGGCTGACTGTTAAGCTTATCCTCTCACCGCTGCAAATTTGGTTTTATGCTGAAAATGAAAGATAATCTCACCAACCCTCCAAAAAAAAGCTGGCTATAAATTACTCAGGATGAAGGGTATTTGGGGGATCACTGCTGCTTATCCCTTTAAAAGTTCCTACAGGCTAAATTGGAGTTTCTCATTCAGAGTTCCAGGAGAGATCCCCAGGAGTTCCACCACCCCTCACCATTGCAGCCGATTTCTATCCACGCAACCGTTGGCTTCAGTATCACCCCTGAAGGTAACTTATTACTTTGGTGAATTTAAACTCACTGAACTGAGCTGCAATAGCCAGGTAGATTTATATCAGCCCCAACAACACTCAGTTTTGGCACCTGATGTCACCAGCACCAGCCAGCCTCCCAGTGGCCCATTAATTTGGCTTTAATGCTCTGCAGGGGGCACAGCTTCTGAATCATATGATTGCTGTGAATGGCTCTCAAAGCCAGGGCAGCCATCAGAAATTTTGGGGCCCCATACACATCTTTAGACCTGGGCCCCACCCTGCCTGACCACCAGCATTCCCCAGGGCCCGCCCACTGGCCAGGGGTGTACACATGTTGCAGCTACAGTAGGAATTATACACCCTGTCACACTTACCAGGTGTAGCCTGCCAAGCAAGACCCATTCAAGTGAAGTGTGCAATGCATGCTAGTGTGGGATCCAAGGGGTTAAAAAACAGTGCACAGGCAGCACAGCCTCACCCAATGCTTGCAATAAGACCTCGCACCGAACCATAGGTGCTGGAGGTCCCAAACTTGGACCAGTTGTGATCCTGGGGGCCCTCTCCATGAGACCCAAGTTTGGTATTTTTATCGGCTATGTTTCGGGAGAACGTTGTCCCCAAACTGGGTGCCCCCCTCCCATAGACTCCAATGTTAAGTCCGAAATTCACCCAACAATTGTCGGTCAATGACTGGTCAATTTGAGGACCCAGTACGGCCGAACCATAGGTGCTGGAGGTCGCAAACTTGGACCAGTTGTTGCCCACTATGTGACCCAAGTTTGGTATTTTTATCGGCTATGGTTCGGAAGAATGGTTTCCCCAAACCGGGTGTCCCCCTCCCATAGACTCCAATGTTAAAGACTTAAAGACCTTAGAACAGTACTGCCTGTACCCCCCTGATGGTGGCCCTGCTCACAGCAGCCACATGATCGGAAATCTCTCCCTCATGGTTCCCAATCAGAAGCATTGACAGAGCTGTAAGGTGACAAGTTGGTCAGTGTGCTGGCAACATATCACTGCATATATACATTATGAGGCCAGAAAGAAGTTAAAGAGGAACTTCACCCCCCATGTTTTTTTTTTTTTTTAATCCCCTTCTACCCTGTTTGCTGAGTTATTATCAAAATACATACTCACATATCCTGCTGCAATCTGCCACCGCATGCTGGACCCCAGGCCGCCATCTCCTTTACTCATGTCATCAGGGGAGTTCTGTCTCTTCCAGATTCTTGCAGCCAGCCCCCTGATGACATGTTTGCTGTGGTGTGTCATCAGGGGGGTGGCTGCAAGAAACAGGAAGTGACAGCTCGCTGATGATGTCCAGCAGTGTATGCACTTAAGAGTACAACGAAGCCCCATGGGACGTATGATTGTCCAGTGGTGAGGAGGGGGTAGGGATGCAATTATGGAAAGTGGGTTGGAGGGGTCTTTTATTTTTTTTCTCCTAAGTTTTACCTTCCATGTTAACATTTGAATACAAAGAACCACCCAGTGCTACTGTTTTCACACAGTGGTGTTAGGAGGAGACAAGCTGGGGGACAAGCATGGGCCTGAGATAAGAGATCAGTTCCAGGTGAAATGGAAATTGAAGGGCAAAGGGGATCATTAGATTCAAATCTCCATACAGGTGGTTCTATGTGCTGGGTGCCCATTATTCCACCACTATGAAACCAGCTGCAAAATCTGTGAGGCACCAATGCACCATAAGCTTTTCACTAAGCATCAGTGCACTAGAGATAGCTTCCCACCTGTGCTCTGCACTAACACACATTCGTTGGTGCATATTTCATTTGAATAGGCTGGCCAACACACAGAAATCACACCAAAGTGCATGCGCTTTTTTTTCTTTTAATGCAGAGCAGCACAAAGCATGATACATTTCCATGGGTTGTGGCACACTGCATGTGAATTAGCAAGGTACAATTGGGTGCATTGAAAAATGAATGGCACTGCCGTGCAACTACAAGAAAAAAATAGGTTTTTGTGTGCCATGGGAACCTGAGTGAGCAGCACCAATGCACCATTGCATGTGGTCACCAAGCACTTGCAGAGTGGCGCTATTTATTTAAATGGGTCATGTTTAATGTGTGACAGGGGGTATAATTCCTATGTCGGCATGTGCACACCCCCCGGCCACTGCTTCTGCAGCTAAGGAGGGTATGGTGGTGGTGGTGGTGGGGGGGGGGGGGTGCAGTGGTAAGGGCAAGGCTTAACCGTGGAGTGTTACCTCCCCCCCCAAACCTCATGTGTGAACAAACCCTAATAACTACAGCTCATTGATCACGCTAACATCTCAAAAGCTGTAGATCAGAAAATGCTTTTGGGGGTTCTTTAAGATCAGTTTTTATTCAAGGGTTACTCAAGTGGAAAAATGTTAAGAAAGTTTGGGGTTGATACTCCAACCATCCAGATTTGCCCAGGCTGCATTTGATTGTTCAATTTATCACTCTTGTTTCCATGGAAACAGGTGATATGGGGGGGTCTAGCTAGGCTGCAGAAAGGTATATGGTCAAATCTTGTCTGGACATCCTTCCATCCAATGAAATACTACATTTTGGCCATTAGGGCTCTCTTCCTGGAGTGATGGGTAAGTATAGCTCTGAATTTGATACAGTCAAAGCAACAAAGTTAAACAATTATCAGGAGGGTGCACAGAAGAGTTTTTTCCCACTAAGGCAGAACAAAACACCCTTGTGGTGCGTGCTCTCAGGCAAGAGTTTTAAAAGTTCAAAATGGCCTACGGATAGACCTAAAAATGCTTGTTGCATGTCATCCCGATCCTCTAAACCAGGGGTATTCAAACTTTGCAAACAAAGGGCCAATTTAGAGTCCTTTAATCTTTAGGAGGGCTGGATTGTGGCGAGAAAATCCCAGGCTGGTGGTCAGTGGGAGTAAAAAATTACATACAGTATCTCCCAAAATTGAGTACACCCCTCACATTTTTGTAAATATTTTATTCTATCTTTTCATGTGACAACACTGAAGAAATGACACTTTGCTACAATGTAAAGTAATGAGTGTACAGCTTGTATAACAGTGTAAATTTGCTACCCCCTCAAAATAACTCAACACACAGCCATTAATGTCTAAACCACTGGCAACAAAAGTGAGCACACCCCTAAGTGAAAATGTCCTAATTGGGCCCAATTAGCCATTTTCCCTCCCCGGTGTCATGTGACTCGTTAGTGTCTCAGGTGTGAATGGGGAGCAGGTGTGTTAAATTTGGTGTTTTCGCTCTCACTCCCTCTTACTGGTCGGTCACTGGTAGTTCAACATGGCACCTCATGGCAAAGAACTTTCTGAGGATCTGAAAAAAAAAAATTGTTGCTCTACATAAATATCTAGGTCTAGGCTATAAGAAGATTGCCAAGACTCTGAAACTGAGCTGCAGCACGGTGGCCAAGACCATACAGTGGTTTAACAGGACAGGTTCCACTCAGAACAGGCCTCGCCATGGTCGGCCAAAGAAGTTAAGTCCCTGTGCTCAGCTTCATATCCACAGGTTGTCTTTGGGAAATAGACGTATGAGTGCTGCCAGCATTGCTGCAGAGGTTGAAGGGGTGGGGGTCAGCCTGTCAGTGCTCAGACCATACTCCGCACACTGCATCAAATTGGTCTGCATGGCTGTCATCCCAGAAGGAAGCCTCTTCTAAAGATGATGCACAAGAAAGCCTACAGTTTGCTGAAGACATGCAGAGTAAGGACATGAATTACTGGAACCATGTCCTGTGGTCTGATGAGACCAAGATAAACATAGTTGGTTCAGATGGTGTCAAGCGTGTGTGGCAGCAACCAGATGAGGAGTAAAAGACAAGTGTGTCTTGCCTACAGTCAAGCATGGTGGTGGGAGTGTCATGGTCTGGGGCTGCATGAGTGTTGCCGTCACTGGGAAACTACAGTTCATTGAGGGAATCATGAATGCTAACATGTACTGTGACATACTGAAGCAAAGCCTGATCCCCTCCCTTCAGAGACTGGGCCGCAGGGCAGTATTCCAACATGATAGTGACCCCAAACACACCTCTAGGATGACCACTGCCTTGTTAAAGAAGCTGAGGGTAAAAGTGATGGACTGACCAAGCATGTCTCCAGACCTAATCCCAATTGAGCATCTGTGGGGCATCCTAAAATGTAAAGTGTAGAAGCGCAAGGTCTTCAGTGTTGTCACATGAAACGATATAATAAAATATTTACAAAAATGTGATGGTGAGATAATGTAGCACCTGTGGTCAGTATGAGGAACAATAGTGCCACATAATTGGTATTAGTGAAAGGAATAGTGCTCAGTCTTTTATATCAGTGGGAAGAATAGTGTCCCATCATTGGTGTCATTGGGAGGAATAGTGCCCCATCATTGGTGTCAGTCAGAGGAATAATGTACCATCATTGCTGTCAGTGGGAGGAATGATGCTCCAGCATTGGTATCAGTGGAGGGAATAGTACCCCATCATTGGTGTCAGTGGGAGGAATAGTGTCCCATCGTTGCTGTCAGTGGAAAGAATAGTGCCCCATCATTGGCGTCAGTGGGAAGAATGGAGGAATTATGCTCCATCATTGATATTGGTGGGAGGAATAGTGCCCCATTATTGGTATCAGTGGGAGGAATAGTGCCCCATCATTGTTGTCAGTGTGAGGAATTATGCCCCATCATTGATGTCAGTGGAAGGAATAGTGCCCCATCATTGATGTCAGTGGCAAAAAAGGTGCCTTACTGTTAGTATCAATGGGAGGACTGTGCCCCAAGGACAGGGCCCCAAGAACCCAACAAGGGCCAGGAGTCACATCCTTCCCATGGGCTGCAGTTTGGAGATGACTGCTCTAAACCAATGGCACTCTTAAGGCCCGTACACACAATGCAAGTTTCGGATGGGAATTTTCGTTCGACGGCCTGTTGTCCCAACTTGTTACCATTAGAATGCTCCTTTCGACAGGCAATTTAGATTTTTTGGCAGACAAACGCTGGATGTGCAGACTAGTAAATTTTTGTCGTACGACAACGCAACGTCCGATTAATATTCAAAACATTACGTCACTTCTGTTCTGACGTTGAGTTCGGTCGTGCGAAAATTTTCGTATTGTTAGTATGCTCTTCACTTTTGACATGAGACAAGCATTCAAAAAACTGACGTTCTGTCGTTCGAAAATCGGACCATGTGTATAAGGCTTAAGGTGAGTTGAAAAGCTACAGGAGGTACTTGAAAAAAAAGCTGGTGGATGGCAAGAGATGAATGGGAGCCTGCTTATGTATCTTCACCCTCTCTGCATTACCATCAATGTACAATACAAGACCAGAAGTAGTTTAAGTTTGTTTTTGTGCTGAATTGCTTGTAATTTTTTGTTTCGTATAACACAAATGAACTCTGATGCTCAAGCTTATGTCCAGCATTTAGGGTTTACTACTGTCTAAAATAGTTAGGGGTCTTGGAAAACTTTTCATTGGGTGTGATGGAATTCATTTTTTGTACCTAAATTCTGGAATTCTATCCCAGAATTCCGAATTTTAAAGTCAGAATTGATAGTCATACGGGCTTACTGGCTCTGATAAGAGAGGGTGTAGGAGGAACTCTCTAGAAAGAGCAGATGAAGTTCTTTCCTGAAGCAGCAGGCTTTGGAAATGTAGCGAGGGAACAAAGATCCATTATTTCCCGAAGGCAAAATGTCTTCTGCATTGACATCTGTCTGCAACCTCTAGTGGGCCAAAGCCCGAGCTGTCGGTGCCAGGCTCAAACAGCAGTGGAGAGGCGCTCCTGCTCTGCACTTCATCAGCTGCAGGTGTGAACTTGCATGGATTAACCCCTTGTCTGCCTTGTGGGTTTCAAACTAATCGCAAAAGGCGATACCCTGTTAAAAAGATGACTTAGTTGATATTCTTCTGAGTCTGAGTCACAACTGTCACTAAAATATTTTTCAAGAACCCTGTCATGAGGGAAATATGGAGGCTACCATTGTTGACTTCTTTTTCTGAAGATGCCAGTTGCAATGATGTGGAACAAGTATGTAGATATGGACTTCTGACATTTCCAATGACTTTCCTGTAAATTTGTTCTTAGTGATTTTGAATGTATTAAAGCCGAACTTTAACCATAACAGTTTGATAATTAATGTTCTTTGACAAAAGAACGTATTCAGCCTCTAGTTTCTCTGATTTTAGGCACAGTGCCAAGAATAGAGAGCCACTGAGCATGTGCAGAGCCAGGTCAGACAGTGTATTACTGAATTTTAAACCGTATAGGCACTTGATTTTGATGCTTTACCTGTAAAAGGGGCCAGCCTGAAGTGATCTATCAAGACTTTATTTTCTAAAGTTCCACTTTAAAGACACAGGATCAGTATATAGCAAGGTAACTTGCACTTCCAATTGGGGGTCAGCAATGACAGCCGCCGTTTTTATCACGAACGGCTTGTTTTTTTACCAGTTTTGAGTAAATGTTGTCTACCACAGAGAGAACCTTTGGCCTGGGGAGCAACTGCAACCAAAATGGCCTTTAAATGGTAGGGACTTCCCTCTGCCATGTTTTGTGATCCCATGTCTCAACAAAGATTAGGTGGCTATATTATGCCCACTATGAGTCACTAACTGCAATTCATGCTGATCGATGTCTGAATTGTGAAGTATCTTCATGCAGGGGAACTAACCAAACATCAACTGACCCACGGGAAAAAGTCCCTCCTGTTCTCCAGCCCAGGCCTCTGATAATCTGAACAGTAGTTGTTTGAGGCTGCGACATGGAAGAGAACCTACAAGGCTATTTAAAAGGCTATTTAAAAGTACCTGGACATCTTCAACCAAAATACGGGGAGTCCGTCGCACTATATGGCCATAGAGTGCTCAGCCCACTCCTACTTCACAGGCCCCCTCCTTAGTGGGTTCTACACTACCATAGAATGGGATGGTTGAAGATGTCCAGGTACTTTTAAATAGCCTTTTAAATAGCCCTGCAGGTTTTATTGTCATTATTGCATGTGTGCGCTGTAATATGTAATTTTGTTTGGTGGTCTTATAGCAGCACCATCTCTAATATGATATACTATTAGGGTGTGTCCCCCAAGTATATACCTATATGGAAGAGAACCTGACTGACCGTCACACCTATATAAGTTTGTTGGACATCCCATTCCAAAACCATGCATATTTATTATGGACCCCCCAACCTTTGTGCCTATGACAGCTTCCACGCTTCCGGGAGCATATGTGAGGTCAGGTAGCACAAGATCTGGCTCTCAAATGGCATTCCAATTCATCCCAAAGGTGATCTATTGGGTTGAGGTCGGGGCTCTGTACAGGCTATTCCAGTTCCTCCTTCACAAGTTGGAAGCACACAATTGTCTAAAATGTCTTTGCTGTAGTATTAACAGTACCTTTACTGGAAACACCTGATCTCAGTAATCTAGAGGGGTGGCAATATAAATTGGTGTGATGGTCGGGGGTCCACAAAATTTTGGCTATAAAGTGATGTCCTTGCCTTCTGTTTGTATTCTTGTATTATCCAGAATATAAATCCTAGCCACTACTGTTGGTGGTCCCTAACAAAAGTGGTATTATCCTAAACACAAGGTGCATCAGTGATGTGCCTGGCATCTAGTGAATGGATAGGCCACGTTCTTATAAATATTTAGCACCGCCATGATGTTAGCATAGCAAAGAATGCATATCTTGCATTTTCATGAGTATAGTAATCCATAGTGAATGGATAAGATAGCTTTCTCAGCCAGTAGAAATAATCTGGAGACAAGTTAAATTTCTACAAAATGGCCGACTTGTTGTTTGCAGGTGTCAAGTACACATTTAATCTATTTATAAGTTACAAAAATTGTTATGACTAATTCATTTTAGTGTTAACTCTTTACATGTGACTCATATGTTTTTGGTACTGGAAGAGTGAGCGATGAGAGATGAGTTCAAGCTGGAAGTACCTCACAAAGTGCACTCATGGGGAGAGGTAGTGGGCTGAGGAGACAAGCAGGGCAGTAGAGCGGTCACTGGGTCTTCCTTCTCACCCACTGGGGACTTCTGCTCCAGATGCTGCAGCACAGGTGGGAGAGGGGGTTAAAGCGCATTATTCCAGCAGATGGGGAGGTGTAGGCAGCAGCCAGACCCAGGAAAGTGAAAGATTATAGAGAGGTCATGGGTGTGTGGGAACATCTCCTCATGTGGCCTAGGGATACCTCACCCTTTCACTGCCATGCAGGAATCCCATTAACATTAAAAACTGCTTATGGATTACTTCCGTTCCCGCTATTCCACACTGTACAGGACCTTTAAAGTAAACACATATTTAAGTTATTACCGCAGGGCCTCCCTTAAGTCATTGTTGATATGAATTTCACATTTTTAAATGCTTACATTTCTATTTTATCATATATGGAGATTTGTAGATTAACCACTAAAGGGAGCTCCATATTTGAGTAAGACTCATTAAACTTCCTTCCTTAAAGCTGAACTCCTAGGAAAACAAAAAATACCCTTGCAGTGGGTTTCTCTCACACTGCAATGGTTAAAAATGGTTAAATGCTTGTTTATGCCTAGGATACCATAAAAAAGACTTTGATTTACCTGATCCCTTGCTCCCATGGGAGCCGACGCTCAGCTCTTTTCCATCACACTCTGGCTTGTGTGCAGCCCCCTTACAATGCGGGGCTATTGGTCCTACATTGTACTTGATTATGTCAGAGTACCTGGGACTGCTGGCGGGCCTTGATGAAGAGTCAGCAGGGACCAGTCTTCTAGTATAGAGGGAGTAGCCAGGAGTAAGGGATGAGGATAGTAAAAGCTTTTTTAACGCGTACCCAAGGAATAAACTAGTAATTCACCCTTACAGTGAGGCTTCCCTGCTGTACATGGGCATTTTTTTTCAGCAGTTCACCAAAAACTGTTGAAATATATGAGACACACAGGGAGTGCATTGTTTTTACTGAGTCCATTAACTCATAAACTTGCATTGTGAGATGGAACCACAGTGTGTTGCAGAGGACAGTGGCATTTATTACTTCCATAAGTGTAGGATGCTTAACAGTTTGACCAAGGCTATAGTGCTAGAATATATGGGAGGTAAGACACAAGGGTTGCTGGAGAGGCGAGTATGATCTCTTTCAGGAACCTGACTGCTTGATTTATTTTGAGAACTTGATAGGGTCTCTTTAGAAAGACTCAGATTCTGAGCATGTAATGCATTTTCACCTATACACAAAAATTAAGTCTTTTTTTTATTTTGGTTTATTAGTTTTCAGTGTAATGCAAAATTAGAATATAAAGACCATTAAACATGACAAGCTATTGGCTCCAAGCCTGAAATAGCTACATCAAACACTGCAAGTCATTTGAAGGTGCCAAGATATCAAAGTCAAATATCGAAGGCCAGCAGAAGCGATACATAGGATCCAATGCACAATCAGACTAAGCACACATTATAGAAATCAGATGCATGTACACCAGGCATGTTCAACCCATGGCCCACAGAGCCATCTGATGTGGCCCAAGTTTTCAAACCTATGGCAACCCATACAGCCTCCTTCAGGTGCACACTGCACTACTGAATGTTTGGCGGCCCTCCATAATCATGGCGGCTTTCATACACAAGCCGTTATTGCGTCCGGCTCCCCGCTCTTCTCTTTCTTTCCTAACGCACAGAAACAGAGAGAGGAGCATGTGAGTGCATTATGTGTCATTTTATCTTTGTTTACTAAAGAAGTTTATTGCACTACTAGGGCGCTTCCCTGGTCTGTTGCTTTTTCTTTAGATTGTCCACAGTCCTTGTTTTGGCAATTCAAAGGATGGCTGCAAAGACCCTGATATAGTGAAGGCTGCAACACTGGTTTGGAGCTTTTTTGGCTGGTCACACCTGTGCGCAAGAGTGGGATTAAAGGTTATCTGGTTAACAAAAAACGTGATTTGTGTGATTAAACAGTGAGTAAAAATCCAAAGTGGAATGATCCTACGGAAAATGATGATCCTGATTGTTTAAAATCTTCATTATGCTATTCAAAATAAAAAATTAGAAATTTTGAACCATTTGATTATGGCCTGTGACCAGTTACCAAATCACTTAGGTGGCCTGCGCTCTTCAAAAGGTTGAGCACCCTTGATGTACACAGTGACAGCAAGGGATGCTTCTAAAAGAATCCTCAAGCAAATCAAGGTATGGGAGAGTGTAGGATAAGATGTGTACAAATAACATTAGTATTACCTAGAGTGTCTACAGAAAAAAAAAAAACAAAACTGCAAGGAGTAGAGAATCTCAGGGTAATACACCTGTGTTCAAATTTTCCAACAATCAAATTTGGTGAAACATCCCTAAGGCACCATTCACACAGGGGCGACTGTCGCTCCGACTTGGGTAGCCTCAAGTCGCCCCAGGTCGCTTGACATCTGAAATCCCATTGAAATGAATGGGAGCCGTCTTAATGTACACTACTGAAGTCGGAACGACTTCAGAAAAAGTTCCTGTACTACTTCTAGGCGACTTCTATCCGACTTGTGCCCATAGAATTGAATAGAAGTCGCCTCCAAGTCGGATCCCCCATCTAAATAAAAGCGACTTTGTAGTGAAAAGAATAGAATTTATTTTTAGGCAACCCCCTCCCTCCCTTTTCTGATTGGTCAAGGCAAAGTCGCCTGGAAAAAGTCGTGTTGTAAAGTCGCCTCAAGTCCCTGGAAGTCGCGCTGGAAGTCGCACTGAAAGTCGCGCTGAAATTGCCTAGCAAAGTCGCGTCAAAGTCGGGTCGCCCCTGTGTGAATGCAGCCTTACTGTCAAATGTGACTTTACAGAGCGGGAGTTTAGAGACAAAGTATTTTTTAAAGCAACATATTAATAACATTATTTACATTAAGCTGATCTTAAAGTGGTTGTGAAGGCTGAAAGGTTTTTATCTTAATGCATTTTTGTGTGCAGCAGCCCCCCCCCCCAGCACCTCTTTAATTACTTACCTGAGCTCCATCTCTCTCCAGTGATGTCCGCCATGTCTAAGCTGCCCGGGACACTCCTCCTGGCTTAGACACAACAGCAGAGCCATTGACTCCCACAGCTGTCAATCAAAGTCAGTCAGCCAATCAGGGGAGAGAGCGGGCGGGGTCTGAATAGATAAAAGGAGCTCTGACTCGGCTCGGGTGCCCCCATAGGAAGCTGCTGGCTGTGGGGGCACTTAAAAAGGAGGAAGGGGCCAGGAGCAGCAAAAAGGGACACGAGAAGGAGTAGGATCTGAGCTGCTCTGAGCAAAACCAACTGCACAGAGGAGGTAAGTATAACATGTTTGTTATTTAAAAAAACAAAACAAAAATTAGACTTTACAATGACTTTAAACACTTCAGGAAGGATTTGCCCCCCCCCCCTCCTGACCAGAGCACTTTTTGCGATATGGCACTGCGTCGCTTTACCTAACAATTGCGTGGTCGTGCAACGTTTTACCCAAACAAAATTGACGTCCTTTTTATTCCACAAATAGAACTTTCTTTTGGTGGTATTTGACCACCTCTGCGGTTTTTATTTTTTGCGCTAAAAACCAACAAAGAGCGACAATTTTGAAAAAACAAACATTTTTTTTTTTTACTTTTTGCTATAATACATATCCAAAAAAATATATATATAAGAAAAAATGTATTCATCAGTTTAGGCTGATATATATTCTTCTACATGTTTTTAGTAAAAAAAAACGCAATAGGCGTATATTGATTGGGTTGTGCAAATGGCATTGCGTCTACAAACTATGGGAATTGATTTATGGCATTTTTATTTATTTATTTTTTTACTAGTAATGGTGGCGATCTGCGATTTTTATCAGGTCTGTGACATTGCCGCGGACAGATCGTACACCTTTGACACTTTTTTGGACCAATGACACTTATACAGCGATCAGAGCTCTAACTAGCCACTGATTACTGTATAAATGTCATTGGCAGGGAAGGGGTTAAACTCTAGGGGGCAATCAAGGGGTTAACTGGGTTCCCTCAGCGTGTTCTAACTGTGTGGGGCCTGGGCTGGCGGGGGCATGACAGATCTAACTGTTCCCGATTACAGGGAACAGTAGATCTGTGTCATGTCCCCTGACAGAAAGGGGAACCGCTGTGTTTACATCGGCAGATCCCCGTTCTGCCTCTGTACCAGGCGATTGCGGGTCGCTGGTAGACCGAGTCCGCCCGACCCGTGGGCAAGCTCACAAAGCGCACAACAGGTGCACGCTCGCCTGCAAATGGCGCATGCGCAGTTGAGCCAACTTGCCGCAGTACAAGTGTGACGGCTGATCAGTAACTAGTTAAGATAAAAAGCCGCCTGTGTGTAGCAGCCACCCTAATACTTACCCGAGGTCCATCTCTGTCCAAAGATGTCCACGAATGTCTCAGCCGTCTGAGATTCTCCTTTCTGATTGGATTACATTCTTTTAATCTGAACAGATTTTAATTTCTGTCTTGAATTCCTCTTGAAAACTAGCACTGCTCTTCCTGTACCTAGGCTCTCCTGTGCCTTGAAAGACGTCGCTGTTCATCTCTATTATCAGATCATCAAAGGCATTACTGCTTCTGACTGCTAGTCTCAGATTTAGAAAGCTGGTGATGTCACTACTGCACTGTTTTACTTGCTGGAGAGGAATCTGTGCCTGAGAACCTGCAGTGCTAGAACATGCCTGCTTCATTTATTTTGTAAATCTGTAATTCTTACACCTCTTTTGATGAATCGTATTCCTCCTTCAGTGATCAGATCACAGCTTATCAGGGGGCAGCTCTGACATGAGAAAGCAAAGCCCTGCCTTTGCCAAAATGGCTGCCTTCACACAAAACCACAAGCTGGAACAGGGCATGGTAAATCATTAATGAGAAAAGATTAGCTGCAGGAAGCCTACATGATGCCTAGTGACTAGACCTTTGCCCTTGGCTTATCTGTTTTCGGGCACAGTTACCACTGTTCAGGTTCTCTCTAACAGCTATGATGGGTTGAATAACAGGACTGGCCAGACACACACAGAATTCTTGCCTTTGCTCTGAGGCCCATTCCTATGACATTCCACATTTCAAATTAGAGCCTCTCTAATGGCCGCCAAGGCACCCGAATTGCAGTAGGGTATTTTGAGGGGCAGAGCACAGCTCCAAGTCATATCAAAGTCAGGAATCTTAGGCGGTTTGTACTCAGGTTTGGTGGCCCCCTAGGCGTTGGCTTTGTGATAGGATCAGGCACCTTGCTGCCAGCATGGTCAGTTTGAGGATACTGCAGGTTCTCTTTAAGAGCATACTAATGTTTCTCCAGATTTATACAGTAACATAACTCAGCGTGATGGTGCCATCCATACAGAGAAGCTGTAAAAATAAAACTGCCTCCGTATGAAGCCTTTGGGGAGTCGCCTGTTCAGAAGGGCACACTTGTCCCCCTCACCACACTTAGCAAACCTCTCCCGCTTGCCTCTCATTTTTACTTTTATAATTAAGAATTGATTTGCAACCTCTGAGTTAATGAGGTGACAGAAGTCTGAAGGATTTCTGGACTGGATCCAGCACGCTCTGGCACCATGGCCCCCCCTTGCTTTAAACAGCCCCAAATGCTCATTTGTTCTTTACTGTACCCTGGGGACCTCCGCACCAACTCCCCCTCACCCTTATATGTTAGAAAAAAAGACTATTGCTGGTGGAACTTTGCAAGCTGTTGTTTATTTAATATTAGCAGAAAATGACTGGCAACATTTCACACGGACGGGGCCGAGACAATAATACACTCCGACATTGAAGCAGCTGGACTGGCATCTCTTGGATGCAGAGTATCACACGATCACTGAATTTAGATCCACACCCAGATACATTGAACAAGGAAAGATTAATAAGATACGTCTCCCGGGTTCCTGTATGGAAAGGGCCTACACTGCTTCTAGAAGAATTTAGGGCAAATATACAAAATAAACTGCATTTAGTTTACGTATAAGTTTCTTCAAAATTTATGAAATTAGTTTTCAGTTTAGCTAATTTACACTAAACAGAAATCCTACCTTAACCACTTGACCCCCAGGTCTTTTATGGCACTTTTTGTTTACATGTAAACAGAATTTTTAGCTAGAAAATTTCTTAGAACCCCCAAACATTATATATTTTTTTAAACCAGAAGCCCTAGAGAATAACTTGGTGGGTGTTTAAATGTTTTATGCCACGCAGTATTTGCACAGCGGTTTTCCAAATGCTTTTTTTGGGGGGTGGGGAATACACAATTTTAATAAAAAAAACACAATACATAACCCAATGTTACGCTGAGCAAACAGATATCAAACACGCTCGGGCACAACTGATCATTGTGCCGCGTCCACCTAGGCATCCCCATCCACAGCTCACCTAGGCGTCCCCATCCACAGCTCACCTAGGCCTTCCCATCCACAGCTTACCTTAGTGTCCCCGTCTTCAGCTCACCTTGGTGTCCCCGTCCACTTCTCACCTTGGCGTCCCCACCCTCAGTTCACCTTGGCGTCCCACCATCCACAGCTCAACTTTGTGTCCCCATCCTCAGCTGTCTTTGGCATTCCTGTGCACAGCTCACCTTTGTGTCCTCATTCACAGCTCACCTCTGCATCGCCCCTCCGCTACAGCTCTAATCTTTGGCACTGCACGCTGAAAACCCCTCCTCGGCTCACCATGTGTCCTCCTTAGAACAGCCAGGATAGCTCTATTAGGCAGCCGCCATTGCACAGGGTGAGATTTTTTTTTTAATTACAGCACAGCACTCTTGCATTGCCAGCAGCAGTGTACAAGGAAACCTAGCTGGCAAGTGGCATCAGCACCTGAGGCACCAGTTGACTCATGCAGGGCATGTGCCCTAACTCTCAGGGGAGCTTTTCAGAGAGGTGGTACTGCGTCAGAAGGACTTAACCCTGCACAACCTCCAGAGTAACCTGGGGGGGGGGGGGGGGGGGGGACTGAAATCTGGGGGGGGGAGGCGTAGCCCACCCCAGCAACCATCTAGATCAGGCCATGACAGGAAGTAAATGCTACATGGATCATCTGCCCTTACTCAAGATGACCACGGCCAGAAGTGCTAAGGGGGTGTTTTTCAAAGTGATTTCTCAGCAAAATAAAGAATGGAGACATGGATGGATGGGGGAGTTTGCTTTGAATATTAAAAATTAATTAAAGTGTTTTTGATTTGTGGTGCTGTGTGGATGAGTGAGTTTGGGGTGGAGGAACTGGACTGGCCTGAACAGAGTCCTGACCTCAACCTGACAGAACACCTTTGAGATGAATTAGAGCGAAGACTGCAAGCCAGGCCTTCTCGCCCACAGTGCTTGACCCTACAAATGGGTTTCTGGAAGAATGGTCAAACATTCCCATAGGCACACTCCTAAACCTTGTGGACAGCCTTTCCAGAAGAGTTGAAGCTGTTATAGCTGCAAAGGGTGGGCCAACTCAAAACTGAACTCTACAGACTAAGACTGGGATCATGTTAAAATTTATGTGTGTGTAAAGGCAGGCGTCCCAATACTTTTGGTAATATAGTGTATATCCCATGTACTGTGCAAACACCAAAATAAGTGTCCATAAACATTTCCAGACATATATAAAATAATAGAAGTTCATGTGCCAAAACACAACAACTGAAAGAACGGTATGCAGACAAAATATTCCCTGAAGAAGCCCTGCGAACGAAACATGTTTGGATTGCGCAACCAGAATACAATCATACAGTAAAGCAGGACCTATATGAAATGAACCCTATGTGTCTGTGTTTTTTACTAGAATATAAATATTATTTTATTGATGTTTGAATAAATGATATATTTTTAATGAAACTAGTGTTGCCTGATGCAAAGCACCCTTAAAGTATAACTAAAGGCAAAACTTTTTTTAGTTTTGGATAGAGCGGAGAGGAATTAAAACCCCTATTAGGTTTTTATTGCTGTTTGTGCCCACATTAAGAAGATTCTCTCTCTCTCTTTGTCCTGTTTACCATTATCAATGAAAGTGTAAGTAAAAAAAAAATCCAAATTTTGGTTTGTTCCCAGAAAAGTAATAGAGGGGAAATCTTCCAATGGGGACAGTAGTTCTGGCGACCTGGGGGGTCCCCAAAGAATTCCCTTAATTTGCAGGGATTTCCTCTCACTTCCTGTTTGGCCATGGGACAGGAAGTGAAGGGAAATCTCCACAATGGGACACAGATAGCAAAAAAAAAAATCTTACAGGAGTTATAACCCTCCCTAAGGTCCCTTTTACATTCGTGCAACCCGATTTTACCGCAATTTGGGATCAGTACGACTTTGGTCGTACAGAAATCACATCTATATTATTCAGGTGCGATTTGCATGAGACTTTGAGGGTTTAACATTGAAGTCTATGGACCTCAAGTTGCATCAAGGAGTAATGCAGGGACTACTTTGAAGTCGGAACGACTTGAAAGTCATACAGATATGAATGGTACTCATTGGAAATAATGAGGAACGACATGTCAAGTGACTTTGCAGTCCCAAATCGCAGGGCAACTCGCACAAGTGTCAAATAAAGGGGTCTTACTCTTTCCAAAATTAAAAAAAAAAAACGTTTTACCTATAGTTCTACTTTAAAATCCCAACAATTCCTGTCCAATTTATTTTAAAGTATACGGGATGTGGTGCGGTAATTCACCCACGCTCACTTCCAATTAATACATAAAATAATGAGCTCCTCTTCTCCAACCATGTGCACCCACAAAGTGTGCACACAAGATGCTTACTGGATCCAAATTATAATATTAGTCAGATTGCACTCAAAGGGTTAAATACTCCAGGTCACCAACTCTCCATCAGGCTCACACCATGGGAATAATCTCAAAACATCTCCACGACAATACCATGGAGGAGGAGATATACAGTATCCATAGGGTAATAAGGTTTTAAAAATGTGCATTAATTAAAAAGCAAAGTGCGCACTTAAAAAATCCATAAAAAGCATTGCATTTCAATATCAATGCATGTAATCCCAGTTGGCAGACAGCGTACACCCAAACTCCAGAAGTTGTACGTGATGACGTTGCATCTAAAAGCCTCACCCCACGCATTTCATCACAGACATCATCATCATGGGACTGGCTGGGCTTCCTTCTTGGTTTTCTTTTGTAAACTATCAACTGCCCCCCCCTCCCATGTAACAGAGATGAGGAGATAAGAGAATGTTTGCAGTCCATATCAGGAGAGCAACCTAGAATGACAACCACGGCTCCCTCCATAGATACAGTGGAGAGGTGATGCAACCACCCAGGGACAAAAGTTTGTTATTCACAGGATTACTAGGTGAAGATAAAGCAAGCAAAGCTTGAAAAAAAATACTAATGCAGCCAACACATCTAAGGACCAGTAAACTGCAAAGTATTACTTTTTGTTCTTGGGTTTAGATACGGTTTAAAAAAAGCTGTAAATTTAAAAGTGTTGAACGTGACTTGAAATTATGTTACGTTAAAAAAATGATACACAATTTTAATGACTGGGCTTACATATACTTCAAAATACCCAAATTCTATTGTTGCACTACATTGGCACATGAAGAATGAAATCAGCCTTGCAGCTGGCGTAAGTGTGTTGTGGATGGGTGGGGTCTTCTTTGTAAGCTGATGAGCAGGAAGGGAAGTACATGGGGGTCTCACACCTATAAGGAGCTCCCTGTAATCTGCCTGCTGTGGACTATGTAGAATTTAGTTAGATAAACCAAGTGACACAGATCACAAATAAAACATCAGTCCATAATTCCACTCTGCAGATGTCTATATTTGTAGCAGTGCTATCCTTTGCACCACATACGTCAAACACAAGGCCCGCGGGCCGAATGCGGCCCTCCAGGCCTTGTCATGTGGCCCTCGCACCCAGTTTTGCAGCCGGAATGTGGCAGAACTCCATTTTGCCACCTCCAACTTTCACCCTCTGCTTCCGCTCCCTGCAAGGTGAGACAAAGCCGCCTACAAAGGGAGGTAGTAGAGCCAGGGAAGGTAGGAGAGAGATGCAAGGATGCTTCGGTGAGGGGGTTGGTGTTGCACATTGTGCATAGCGCACCCCTAAACCCTGCATTCTGTACACAGCACACCCCTGAACTTTGTATGTAACGCACTCCTGAACCCTGCACTCTGTACATAGCATAAACCTCAGTTCTGCACTCTGTACATAACATACTCTTGAACCCAGCACTTTTTACGTATCGCACCCAAGATACAACCGGCCCTTTTAGGGCAACCATACGGCTAATGCGGCCCTCGATGAAATGGAGTTTGACACCCCTGCTTTACACCAATCAACAGTCATCTTTTAAACCTTCATTGATGAAAGGAAGAAAGTGCACCAGTGCAGAAAAGGGGATTCAATAGGAGTGGGGCTGTTCCATGGCTATACACGTGCACCATACACCATACACAGCCCCTCGTGGACCTCTCCCCCAAGGGTTTAAACTCACCAGATAACTGGTAAAAAAAACACCTTGAAACACTGCAGGAACTCTTTAATTAAAATCCGCGTGCCACTTCCAAAGACTGAAGAGGCATGTAAAACAAAAGACCGCTCACCAATTATTTATTAAAAGCCCCCACATATAAAATTCACTTACAAAATACATAATTCCGATAAACATGTATGTATGCAATAGTCACCATCTCCTTTCCAGGATGTCACAGTGTCTAACACATCCCACAAAATCTGCAGGTTGTCCAGACCGTCACATCCTATCAATGGACCGCATACATCACCTCCGGTTGCCGCTAGGTCACGCCCTGACGGAGGGCACCCTGTTACACATTATTGGTGTAAAAGATAGAGCTGCTACAAATATAGACATCCGCACAGTGGAATTTTGGACTGATGTTTTATTTGCAATATGTGTGTTAGGAACAGTATCCGGGTGCTTTTTTGTCGTCTTGCCCCTTTTACGTGGTGGTGCGCACGCCTGTGCGCGTGCGCTCCCGTGCACGCGCTGGAAACGGCACCAAACAGCTCCATTTAAAATCTGTGGAGACCAGCAGCAAGTGCTGTCCGTTCTACAGCGTCTAGTGACCTGTGAGCCCCAGCTTTACCTCTGATTTCCTGAACCTGCCTGTTTCCTGTCTGACCTGGCTTGCCCAACCTGCTGTTTGCTGCCTGCACCGACCCCAGCTTCCTACGACCATCCGTTTGCCTGACCTTCTGTACTTCTGCTGCCCGCCTGTTAACGACCCTGCTTGGACTTAACGACCCTTCTGCCTGAACCTTTGGTACCGCACAGCCTGCACGTTGCCGACCCAGCTTGCACGACCATCCCTCTGATCTGCACGACCCTCTGGATCTTCACATCTCCGTCAGTGATCCTCCAGCCCTCGTGCCATCCCGCACTCTCGGACTTCCTGTCTACTCTACCAGGGGTCCAGAATCGGGTGTGCAAGAGTGGTCAATCCCTGCACAAGACAGACTCCATTGCCAGGACCATGACAATGTGTCATGATTGCTTTTCTTTTTTTGCAGCTGCTTAGATCTTAAGTATTATTACCAATATCTGTTTAACATCCAGCTAAACTAGCGCTAAGTATTATAGGAGGGCTCAATTTTAAGTATTGTTTTTAGATAAACCAAGTGTACTGGCACCCCTGCCAGTGTTAAATGACTTGTCTAATCTCTCTAACTGATGCACTCTGCTGGAGAGCTTGTTCTTTTGAAAAACAACTGACTTACTGGCTGGATCACTAGATGAAAATAGAAGAAAGAAAGCCTAAAAAAACAAATGCAGCCATAACATCTAAGAAGTAATCTGCAATATAATAAATATTTGCTTTTGAGTTTAATACTGACTTAACCTAGTGATCCTTCCAGTAACACACTTCCTGTCCTAGAGTGACAACGTTCCATATTTATGGAGCAGCAGCGATATCACCCTAGGACAGGAAGTGTGTTAGGACTACGGAACCCCTCTCCGTCTACTCATCTCTATGACATGGGGGGAGGGGGGAGCTGTTCTGTTTTTTTACAGAGGTAATCCGGTCAGAGTTTATAACACTGCCTGAGATTTCAATGCAGCACAAGAAGTTATCAGATCACTGGATTTCTTGTAAGATCAATAGTTGAACATCTTGTTGAACAGATGTAAGAAAACAATTTTAATGGTATAAATGACAGACCAAAGGGAGCAAATAGTTAATTGTTAGGGTTTACATACAAGTTAATGTTTTACCATGTTTCCCGAAAATAATTCCGGGTCTTATATTAATTTTGGCAACAAAAGAAACAGTAGGGCTTATTTTCGGGGAAGGTCTTATGTAATGTGTATGTGCCAGGTCCTGTGCCCCGTCTTCTCTCCCCCTCTTAGCTTGGCAGCTCAAGAGTCATTAGCATTGCGAGTTAAAATGCTTATATAATCCTATATTACAGTAGTATACAATGTACAATGTGAAAGTTTCTGTAATATAATTGTGCCAAATACCTTCGTTGCAGTTCCGCTGGACGCCTCCATGACCGACAGGAGCTTTCTTTCCTGCTCCGAGCACTGCCGAGGGGTGAGTCTTGGGCGGGATCCCCCGCTGACAGCTAGGAGCTACGGGAGGTCAGCTGTATTTGGCACAATTATATTACAGAAACACTCACACTGTACATCGTATAGTACTGTAACAGAATGGATTATAGGATTTTACAAGCACTTTAAACTAGGGCTTATTTTCTGGGTAGGGCTTATACTGCAGCCCTCCTAAAAAAAAGGGATTTTATTAAAACTTACCGTAAAATCCCTTTCTCCGAGTTCACTGACAGACGCAGCTCTTCATGACATGTGGGTTTATGCTTGTCCTACTAGGAGTTAACTAGGCAGGGAAAAGAACCAGCTAGCCCCTCCCACGGGGCCATCCTCTCTTCCCACATAAACCCACCATCTAGCATAGCTCATCAGTTCGTAACAAGCCGTAACCGAAACAGAGCGCAGAGGGGTGGGTGCTGCATCTGTCAGTGAACTCGGAGAAAAGGATTTTACGGTACGTTTTAATAAAATCCCTTTTTCTCCTATGTTCACTGACAGACACAGCTCTTCATGACATGTGGGGATGTCCCAAAGCTGTGTCAAAAAGAGGGGTGGGTAAAACGATAACTGTACCCAACAGAACCTCCAAGGAGGTGCCAGACGCGCCTACACTGCCACCTGTAAAACTTTGCGGCCAAAAGCAGCATCCGAGGATGCTAACACATCAATCTTATAAAACTTGGTGAAAGTGTGTACCGAGGCCCAAGTGGCCACCTTGCACACCTGTGACACCGAGGCCTGGTGTCTGAAAGCCCAGGAAGTGCTAACAGCCCGGGTAGAATGAGCCGTGACTGGAAAAGGGGGAACCTTGCCCCGAACAGAATATGCATGGGTCACAGTCTGTCTAATCCAACGGGAGACAGTAGCCGACGAGGTCGCCAAACCTTCGCGTGGACCCTCCGTCAGTACAAACAAAGAATCAGACTTCCGAAAGCAAGCAGTAGCACCTAAATACACTTGTAAGGCCCTTACAACGTCCAAGGCATGCAACTCAAATTCCTTAGGGTGCGATGGACGTGGGCACAATGAAGGAAGAACAATATCTTTGTTAATGCGGAAGTAAGAAATCACCTTCGGAAGGAACGAAGGAGAGGGTCGCAAGACCGCCTTGTCCTTGTGCAGGACTAGATAGGGAGACTTGCACGACAGTGCCGCCAACTCAGACACCCACCTGGCGGATGTGATGGCCACCAAAAAGGCCACCTGCTGCGACAGCAGTTGTAAGGAAACCTCCCTGATCTTCTCATATGGCGGTTTCTGAAGCACAGAAAGCACCAAATTCAAATCCCAAGGAGCCATCGGAGACCTCACCCAAGGCGCCACATGTCGCACACCTTGTACAAAGGTACGAATCAACGAGTGCGAAGCCAAGGGTCTTTGAAAAAGAATCGCCAGAGCCGATATCTGGCCCTTGAGAGTACTCAAAGCCAATTTTTTGTTCAGGCCTTGCTGCAAAAAAGTCAGGACCCTAGACACCACATAAGAGCGAGGGTTATGACCCTGCGCCTCGCACCAAGTTATGTAAGCCTTCCAGGTGCTGTGATATATTTTGCGAGAAGTACACTTGCGAACTTTTAGCAAGGTAGGGATCACGGAGTCAGCAACTCCCCTTTCCCTCAGCACCTGGGACTCAATAGCCAGGCCGTCAAAGCCAGCTAGGGCAAAGCAGGGTGCAAGATGGGCCCCTGAGACAGTAGATCGTCTTGCAGCGGTAGCCGCCAGGGAATGTCCGCCACCATTTGCACCACATCGGCGTACCACGTGCGCCGAGGCCAGTCCGGAGCCACCAGGATTATTGGTATTCCCTCCGTTACTACCCTGCGTATCAACCACGGTAGAAGTTTTATCGGAGGGAAGGCGTACAGAAGGCGATAACGGCCCCAGGGGGCCACCAGAGCGTCCGTGGCCACTGCCAACGGAACCCTCATTCTAGACACAAAGGTCCTCACCTTGTGATTGACCGAGACGCCATGAGATCCACGTCCGGTGTCCCCCATCTGCAGCAAATCTGGGTGAACCCTTCTGGATGGAGAGACCCCTCTCCCGAAACACCCGTCGCCCCCCCCTCCGCACCCAAAAACGGGGGGAACTCTCACTCACCACTCCTGTCGGGCGTAGCCATCCGTTCGCAGACCTTCTGCCCCTGTCTGGACGATATGCTGCCGGCCAAGAAAAGTGCCCGAACCGGACCAGTCTGGGACCTGGGCGGGGGGGTAAAAACTCCTAGGCCGCCCACACGGAACGGGCACGATGCGGCGGGTCCCCATACCACGGGACTGGCTCGCATCAGTCGGCCGGGCCAGGGAAAGTACAGAGTCCTGAAAGACCCTCTATGCCCCGGCCGGCTTCTTGATAGCAGACTTCATGCTTGATAGTAGAGTGAAAGAAAAAAGAAAAGAAAAAAATAAAAAGAAACGGTCACAATCCGGACCGCAAAATCCCCTAAGGGAACCAGGTCAACTCCTTGCAAACTAGGCATTGAAACTGATGAGCTATGCTAGATGGTGGGTTTATGTGGGAAGAGAGGACGGCCCAGCTGGTTCTTTTCCCTGCCTAGTTAACTCCTAGTAGGACAAGCATAAACCCACATGTCATGAAGAGCTGCGTCTGTCAGTGAACGTAGGAGAAATCACAGTAGGTCTTATTTTCAGTGTAGGCCTTATTTTCGGGGAAATATGGTACTTCTCTTGTTGCCTGAAATTGGTCTTTAAAAAAGCAGATGTGCAAAATGTACTGTCCAATATTGATCAGAAATAGTTTATTTTCTAAATACTCTGAAAGCTGGATCTAATTGGTTGCTCTGCAGCTAAATACTTTTCTCCCTTTTAGCTGGCCCAGGTTGAGGACCACCAACACATTTACCCCTCAAGGTAGAGTGTCAGTGCTGGAGTCAGGCCTTACAGTACCCCCTGATGGGAGGAGAGTGGCGCCAGAAATAATGTGCAATACCAGACACAACTATACAAAAAATACAGTCTTTATGAGTCTCTATAATGAGTCCATGGCGGTGTTGTGGTAATATACTGACAGACAGGGGCAGCAGCCAGGTGAGTATAAGCGACTGTGGGGAAAGGAAATAAGAACAAGGCGCGCCAGACCTAAGTGCAGTAAATTAGACCACAATTTATTGACATACAAGTGTTAAAATGGTTGCTCACAAAGTAAAAGACAAGTAGGGCATGGGATTGGCAGGAGCCGGGTAGCTGCGTCACATTCCCATGCAGATTCCAGGATGGGGCAGGAAGGAGAGTAGCAGATCTGCTGGTTGAGCCTTCTGTGTCTCTTCTGGAATGCACCAGCGCCGGGAGATAAGAACTGGAAGTTTGGTGGAGCCGGAAGTGACGTCAGTGTACAGGGAGCCAATAGGATGACGCGTTTCACTACAAGCACGTATTTTCCTCAGACCCTGAGTGTCTGAGGAAAATACGTGCATGTAGTGAAGCGCGTCACTCTATTGTATTGGCTCCCTGTACGCTGATGTCACTTCTGGCTCCACCGAACTTCCGGTTCTCGTCTCCCAGTGCTGGTGCGTTCCATTACATTACAGCATGACAGCACTGTACACATGCTGTGGCTGTGATGCATTTTTTACTCGGGCTGCAGAGTTTGACAGCAGTTAAACTCACCCATTGAGTTCAATGAGGGTCGCACCACAACCAAGAGCCAAATGCTTGGTCGCAGTTGTAGTGCAGTCCTGCAATGTGAAAAGAAATGAAACAAAAAAATAAATAAAAACAGGTGTTGGGCGGCATCAGTAGACTGTTAGTCGCTGCCCTACCACCCACTGAAAAGCGATCCACTTTGGCGGTAAGCACTATCTGAAAAGAGCCCTAATAGATGGCCCATTATTTGAAAATATCTACCAGTGTAGTCTGTGGGGAATACATGAAATCAAGAAGGCACCACTCCCTCAACGAGCCTCCCTAGTATAGGCATCAAAACGGCTTCAGCCTGTAAGTCTCGGCCAAAGAGCACGCAGCTGATGCATTTCGCTCCACCCATGGGGCTTAAAAACTTCCCACCTGCGCTAAAGTCAAAAGACAGCTACAGCACGGGCTTCCAATTCTGGGAGGGCATCCATGGATGTCCTCCCAGAACTCTACCTCCCGCACGCTCTGTGACCACTGTGTCTTTTGGACACAGCTGAGCAAAGATAGCGGTAAAAGGCCAATCACCTGTAAACATAATTGCCAGTTATCGACAGTCCTTTCCTCCCATGCTGTGTCTGTGTGAGGAAAGGATTGCTAATAACTGGCAAGGCTGTCAGTATATTTGTTTACACTGATAATACACATTATTGTTTACACTGATAATCAAGGCACTGATCATCGGTGCCCTGATTATCAGTGCAGCCTCATCAGTGCTCCTATCAATACCCATCAGTGCCTACTCATTAGTGTCCATCAGTGCCGCCTATCAATACCCATCAGTGCCTCCTCATTAGTGTCCATCAGTGCCGCCTATCAATACCCATCAGTGTCGCCTCATCATTGCCTCATTAGTGTCCATCAGTGCCTCCTCATTAGTGTCCATAAGTGCCTCCTCATCAATGACCATCAGCGCAGCCTCATTGGTGCCTATCAGTGCCCATCATTGCAGCCTATCACTGCACATCAGTGAAAAAGAAAATGTACTTATTTGCAACATTTTATAACAGAAACTAAGAAAAATGGACCGCCTGTGCATCTCCATGTGGGCAATCACCTGCTTCTGCACATGTACCCTCTAGTATACCAGTGGGAGCAAGGCCTTACAAAAACGAGTGCAGGAGAAAGGTGTATAACTGCACATTAGATTGTTCTTAAACTGGAAACCATTTTTTCAGAAATGTACTGCTAGTAGGTGGCAATAGAAAGGCATTCACTGGAGCTAAGCCCAGCAGTATTCTCCAGTCACTGGAGTGTCCTGCTTACAGTAAAGCCCCAGCAGTGCCACCAATTAGTGCCCATCAGTGACACCAATCAGTGCCTGTCAGTGCTGCCTTTCAGTGCTGCCAATCAATGCCCATAAGTGCCTGCTCATCAGTGCTGCCGATCAATGCCACCTATCAGTGCCCACCCATGCCACCTATCCATGCCCATCAGTGCCACCTATCAGTGCCCATAAGTGTGGCATGTTAGTGCCTCCTAATCAACTACTATATGCAAGAATGCTTAAAGTGTCATTAAACCCACATCATAAAAACTATCAATAAATGGTGTATTCCATGCTGTTCATACTCACTCAGTCACTAAGAGATGTGTTTTCTGTATTCTGGAAAAAAACTGGTTGATCCTGCTGCTCTCTATCTCCCCCTTCTGTCCATGTCTCCAATTCATCTAGGGATTTTGGCAGCTGTGGTGGCAGCTCTGCACATGCTCAGTTTTCAGTGAGTTTCTATGCTGAGCACTTCCTCCCTATCAGATCTGAGCAGCCCATGTGGCTATAAACATACATGTCACACATGTGGGCATATAGACAGTGGTAAATGACAGCCCACTCTCCTTCTCCTCTATGCCCATTAATCGGCTAAACACAATGGAAGCGGGATATTACATGTAGATTAATGGAGGTTTCACCTCCCCCTTATTCCAAGAAATAGGCTGGAGGGGCGTGACACAACCTGTGACTGGCAGAAATCCGCCCACACCATGTTATTTCCACAAAATAATAAATATTTGATTTCAAATATATATTTGTATGACAATATAAATCAGTTTATTGATATTATTTATTTGTACCGTGTATTCCAAAGGCTGGGGTTTTTTTGAACATGTGACCAGCAGCAGAGGACTATAAGCTCCTTCTGCTTATGTTTCCCTGTAGAAAGATATGGGTCATGTGTATATCAATTAGGAGAAAGGTAATGAGATGGTTTTTTTATTAAATAATTACAGCGCCACCATCCATATACAGAAATAGAAGGGACCATGTAAATTAAACAGAGTGTGTTTAGTATCACTTTTAAGTGTCATTAAACCCAGATTATGTAAAACTCACACTATGTACTATATAATAGAGTTTGCAAACTCACAAAGCCACTAAAGTATTCTCTGTGTCCCAACTGCAGGTTGAGTAGACCAGCTGTTGTCATCTACTGAGCATGCTCCAGTTTCAATTCCTTTCTAACCTCTTCACTTCTTACTTTTTCTTATCTGGGCAGCCCACATACATATAAAGTCAAAAATATGGGCGCATACACAGTGGTGAATGACACTTCCCTCCCTTCTCCTCCATGTCTTCCTATTGCTAATCAATATAGGGGTGGGATATGGTATGCGGATTTAATAAATTCACTAAGAATTTTACAAAAAAACTTAGTTTTATCATAAATCAGTATTAAGTATATTAAATGTAATTTGTAAATACCTTTAAAGTAAAAAAAGAGCCTTGGACGTAGATGCCATCAGAACAAAATGAAAGCTAGTGTCGGTCATCTATGACTCCTGTAGTATCAGACATTTGATAGGTCAGAGACAAAACATGAAGCAAACAAAAAAACATTGGCTGCAAAATTAAATCTTTATTATATTTTTTTGCATTGCATATAAAATGAATCAACATTTGCCAGGATTATACAAAACATAACTTTTTAAATGTTGTTTTGGAGATCAGGCCACACGCCCCTCGAAGGATGCATAAACCCCCCATTCATAAAAGCTGACTTGATAAGCGTGCAGCTAATGGACGGAATTCCAGCAGAAGGGCTTTAGGATTTTATGATGTGCACAGAACACAACAGCTGGGACATGTTTTGCAGGGAATCTCTGCACATAGCACAATACCGCTGAGCATTCGGCCAACACAACTGCTGCCTAGTGAAAGCATCAGTTTGTGCCGGGTCCCATGTCCCACAATCCATTGCTGGTTATGGCTGAGAGCCAGACTTCTACCCTGGCCGCTCCAGGCACAATTCAACGTGTGTGATTTCATTAAAGGCCAACTCCACCAAAAGCTGATATTTCATTAATAGAGGAGAGCGGTCGGCTTGAATTGCCTGCCATGTGCGTCCATAGAGTGTATTCTCAATTAGACATCGAGTGATATTATCCAAGACAGGATGAGGCTTGTATTGGACAGGGGATCTCTGGTGCGCTTTTAGTTGGGTGCTGGTTGGTGGAGTTATATACCAGTCTATCATGGTGGTCACAAATGTGCGGATTCGTTTTTGATTGGATTACAGTTTTTTTTTTTTTAATTTGTTTTTCTTTTTTTTTATTGGCCACACATGTTTTCAAATATTTAGACATGCTCAATTGATTTTTAATTTTTTCCAGACCAAAAAAATGAGCAGCAATAAAAAAAAAAGCAAAAAAATACAATTCTGCACATTCAGTTTAAAGCTGAAGTCTAGGTATGATTTTTGTTACACAGATACTTTGGTCCAGCTTGGCACAATGTAAGTATGCATAGCTCATACCTGTGAAAGCTGCAAATCACTGTAGTAGTCGCCACTACTACAGCGATAGCCGCAACCTTCCGAGTCCTCTGCAGAGCTTCTCCCCTTTTGCATAGTAATCACAGGGGGCCGCCATTCATTTTTCAATGAATACAAGGCGTTCTCTGATTGGAAGAGGTGGAGATTGTGATGTCACCGCCTCACCTCATTCAATCTGGGAACACTTTTAAATCACTGAATAAAATACAAGGCTTTCTGTGAACAGCGGCAGTGCTGAGCAAGTGACCCCCCGTGGTTACTATGCAGAAGGGCAGTGGCTTGGCACTGGAGCCGGGATATCACTGTAGCAGCGCCAACTACTGCAGTGATTTGTAGCACCCCCAGGAATCGTTCATGTATGCATACTTACATCCAAGCTGGAAATGTAACTTAAAGCGGTACTCAACCCAAAACCAAAAATATAATATAATGCAGCTTACCAATCATTAGATGTGGGGGCTGCATTAGTTTGATTTTTTTAGGCTTTTTCCTCTGTTTTCATCTGGTGATCTGACCAGTAACACACCTCCTGTATTAGAGCGCCCCCACCCTAGATGAAGGAGCACATGGGCACCCTTGGACAGCAGCATTGTCAGTTTGGGGGGAGGTGAGCGTTATATGTACTAGCAAATTTAAATACACTAAACAAATTAAAGCCAAACTCCAGCTCACACTTTATTGGCAGTTGCAGCAGTTTTTTGCTTTTGGGGATAAAGGTGTTACATATATAAATAAAAGCTAATCATTGTAAGCACCCATCAGTCTACAAGAGAGCTTTCAGTTTTGAAAAACAACAGACTAAGCCCGGGTTTAGACTGACGCGATCTCAGAGATCGCATGTGATTCGCACCCGCAGTGTGGGTGCTGATCCCATGCGATCTCTGAGCAATGCGAGTTCAGCCATACATTTGAATGGCTGAACTCGCATTAAAATCGCACAAAAAGAGGTACATGTACCTTTTTTTTCCCGCACTAGAATCGCATCGCTTGGGTGTTCACACCCATGCGTTCCGATTCATGTGCGACTGCACAGTTCGCACTGCAATCTGTGAAGAAAACTGGGGGTGTCATTAACTTTGTAATGACACCCGCCAGCGGTTCACAGAAGGCAGTGTGTACTGCCTGCGGGAGAGGAGCGATGCGGGAACCGGCTCTATAATCACGGTGGTTCCCGCATCGCTCCTATGTGAACCAGGGCTAAGTCTACATTCACACAGGGGTGACCCGACCTCAGCACGACTGTGCTAGGTGATTTCAGCGCGACTTTCAGGGTGACTTACAACACAACTTATGCCAGGCGACTTTGCCTGTGGCCAATCAAGGGAGGGAGGGGGCTTCCCCAAATAAATTCTATTCTTTTCACTACAAAGTGGCTTGCATTTAGATGGGGGATCCAACTTGGAGGCGACTTCCATTGAATTCTATGGGCACAAGTCGTATAGAAGTCGCCTCCAAGTAGTACAGGAACCTTTTCTGAAGACTTCAGCAGTGTGCATTAAGACGGCTCCCATTCCCTTCTATGGGATTTCACTTGTGAAGTGACAAGTCGCCCTGTGTGAATGGGCACTTACTGGCTGAATTACCAGAGGAAACTAGAAGAAAGAAAGCCTAAAAAAGAAAACAAACGCAGCCATCACATTTAGGAATTGGTAAGCTGCAATATAATAAATGTTTGCTTCTGGGTTCAATACCACTTTCAGCTTTACACATAGGAGCAAACAATTTGGTAAAATGACTGGACTTAAAGCTGAACTCTGGGGAAACAGCTGAGAACACAGATGAAACTCAAACTGTATTTTATAAGGGCTATTTTACCCGTCAAATCATTTATATTTCTGTCCATTCAGTCCTGGGATTTACACAGCTCTGTTGCATAGCCCAGGCCTGTCTGGCATGAGAAGCGACACAATGCATTACACGCAAACCTTCTGCTGGAATTGCTTTGATGAATTTTATTACAAGCATTTATGCAGCTTAAAAAAATAACATATGCATAATCTTTTCATATGTAGGTTTACCAGCATTCTTTATTGTGACTAGAGTTCTTCTTTAACACATATAATGCAAGAAACATATGTAAAAAATAAAGTGAGATGAAAGAAGCAGTAGAGGTTATTTTGTATTTCATGTCATGGTCCCTTGGTATATTTCTTGTTCTTTTTTTAAATGTTTGTTCCTCTTAGCGCCCCGTCACACCGGTGTGATTGGTCATGTGATCTGACAGTTCCAAATCGCATGGCAAATCACACCCCATGGTAGGCAATGGAACCGTGCAAATTGCCGCGGCTCAACTTTGAAAAAGGATCCTGCAGCACTCTTTGCCGATTTCATTGTGACTTGCATAGACTTCTGTTGTATGAATGGAGATGTTTTTATTGCATGATCACTACACAGAGCAGTGCAACATTTCGGAGTCACGCAGGACCTCTTTGTCACACATGCCTGATGAAGGGGTCCTGCGTGACTCTGAAACCTTGCACTGCTCTGTGATGTGATCATGCAATAAAAATTTGTTTTGGACACTACCGTGTCGATCCATGGTGTGCTGGCAAATATCTCCATTGTGACTTTCCGAACCAGTTTCCAGCTGGCCGTTGCTGCAGCACCCAAATCCTTGAGAGCGTATCCAGGAACCTGTGCGATGGGAATATGGAGTATTAGTAATATTCTTTTGTATAAAGTCACAAGCCACAATGAAATCGGCAGGGCAAATCGCACTGATGTGCGGCATTGAAATCGCACTGAAATAGAGCGATATCAAAGCCACACCGGTGTTTACGGGGGTTTAGGGCCAATCCAGATTACTCCCTGCTGAGGTGCCTGGGCTCAGGGTGCTTCTCTTCTCAAAGCCTACCTATATGATGTAAAAGATAGGCTCATACATTGGGCTGTGTACTCAATAACACCAAACTCCAGTCAACTATAGACCCCTTTTAGTCCAATAATTTATGGGAAAGAAAGCATATTGAATGTGTTTCAATACACAGCTAGTTGAAGTACCAGAAATCTGTGTTTAGCTTCCTGCAACCAACTGCAGGAAGCAGGTTCACAGCACTAAACTGCTGAGTTTAGTGCTGTGAACCTGGAGAGAGATGACCTCACCAGTGTGCTGCTGATCCCTCGCTGTCCAATCACCAGGCTGGGAGGAAAGAGGTGACACCACTGCATTCCTTAACTACTTCAGCCCCGGAAGGATTTCCCAGGTTAGGACCAGAACACTTTTTGCGATTCGGCACCTCGTCGCTTTAACTGACAATTGCGCGGTCGTGCGACGTTGTACCCAAACTAAATTTATGTCCTTTTTTCCCCACAAATAGAGCTTTCTTTTGGTGGTATTTGATCGCCTCTGTGTCATTTCTGATCGCCGCTATAAACAAAAGAAGAGCGACAATTTTGCAAAAAAAAATGTTTTTCTTACTTTTTGCTAAAATACAAATCAAAAAAAATAAAAAAAAACATTTTTTTTCACCGGTTTTGGACGATTTATATTCTTCCTCATATTTTTGGTAAAAAAAAAATCGCAATCGGTGTTTATTGATTGGTTTGCGCAAAAGTGGCCACGTTTATGGATGATGAGAATTAATTTCTGGGGTTTTTATTTATTTTATTTTTTTTACTAGTAATAGCGGCGATCTGTGATTTTTATCGGGTCTGCAATATTGCCACAGACAGATTGGACACTTTTGACACTTTTTGGGACCAATGACATTTATTCAGCGATCAGAAATTTAAATATCCACTGATTACTGTATAAATGTCACTGGCATTGAAGGGGTTAACCTGCAGGGGGAGATCTAGGGGTTAACTGTTATCCCTGGGTGTGTTCTAACTGTGAGGGGCTGGGCTGTTATGGGCATAAGAGATCTAACTGATCCCAGTGACAGGGATCAGTAGATCTCCTATGCCCCCACTAACAGAGCGGGGAACCGCCCTGTTTACATCGGCGGTTCCCTGTTCTTTTGCTGTGGCCGCTGATCGCGGCTCGCCGGCGGACATTGGGTCCGCCCAAGCCGCAGGCACACTCCTCAGAAGTACGGCATGCAAGCGCGTGCCCCCTAGCGGCCACCCGCAAATCGCCGCTTATTTGTGGCGTTTCGCGGGACACATCCACACTGCCGCCGTGAATATACGGTAGGCAGTGTGGAAGTGGTTAAAGGGTATTTCCACTTTTGCAGCTAAATTGTAATAACACCTACTTTATATTGGTTCCGTGTCCCCAATCACATGGAATAACTTAAAAAGTGTATTTAAAAGTAACAGCTTACCTTTATTTAGATGTTGTATTCTGGACCCTCCAGTCAGTGCCAGGACAAGGTCATTCAGCGTCCAGGGCAAACATGCCAAACTGCGCCCCCTCCCCCCACCCCCTTGTTTATGATGGGTAAGCTTAGGGGATTCTATGCCAGGCAGTCACTCGCTTGTCAAAATCCCTGCTGCTGTCACTACTCCTGTCAGCCTTGTAACAGAAGGATGGTGCCCCCATTCCTACAGTAAACCAATGCGCCCAGGGCAGCTTCCCCTATTGCCTACCCCTTGTC
>BLSH010000676.1:225345-272314 GCA_018402905.1 Glandirana rugosa
AAGAGAGAGAGAGGGAGAGATGATGGAGAGAGAGATGATGGAAAGAGAGAGATGATGGAAAGAGAGAGAGAGATGATGAAAAGAGAGAAGATGGAAAGAGAGAGATGATGGAAAGAGAGAGAGATGATGGAAAGAGAGAGAGATGATGGAAAAAGAGAGAGAGATGATGGAAAAAGAGAGAGGTGATGGAAAGAGAGAGAGATGATGGAAAAAGAGAGAGGTGATGGAAAGAGAGAGGTGATGGAAAGAGAGAGGTGATGGAAAGAGAGAGGTGATGGAGAGAGAGAGAGATGATGGAAAGAGAGAGAGAGATGATGGAAAGAGAGATGATGGAAAGAAAGATGATGGAAAGAGAGAGAGATGATGGAAAGAAAGACGATGGAAAGAGAGAGAGATGATAGAGTAAGGGACAGATGATGGAAAGAGAGGTGATTGAGAGAGAGGCATGAAAGGGAGAAAGAGATAGATGACTGTGGAAAGCAGATAATACAAGGAGAGGGATGATACTGGGAGAGAGGGATGACATGTAGAAAGCGATGATTGAGGGGCAGAGAGATAGGTATAGATAACAGAGAATGAGAAATGGAGAGGGAGAGAGAGAGAGAATAGAGGGAGAGAGAGATGATAGATAAAGCAAAAGAGAAGATAGAAGATGGATAGAGAGATAAATAGAAGAGTTGGAGAGACACATGATAGATAGTAGAGATTGCAGAGAGATATATACTGGGAGTCAGTGTTTCTCAAAGCTGTGTACAACCCTTGGACCCCTGAGTCCTGTAACATGAAGGTGAGCAGACTATAGGAGAAGTGGGAGCCCAGTGTCCTCTCTGGATTTAATAGGGGAGAGCGGGAGAGGTGTAATGGAATCCATGCTAAGACCTGGCCCAGTTCCAGGCTATGATTATCTGACTTGTTGAGCAGGCCACAGTATTAGGCAATAAAGCCAAATGAGCAATAAAGTGGAGAGAGCTTTCATAGTTGTGAGCCCTCTGGTAATTAGTTTTATGTTGCAGTAGCTCCAGCGATACCATTTAAGTACTTAACCCCTGCAGTGCCTGGGCACAGCCATGCTGCAGAGCTGCCACGGAGAAACTGACAACACAGTCTGTATTGTCCACAGCAACTAATCAGAATGCAACAATCGTTCTGCTAGGACGATATCAAAAATGAATGCTTCTGAGGCCTATAAGCAACAAAATTCATTTCCTGATTTTTTTTTTGTAATGACGTCCATAGGGATTAAGCAAAAACTGTTAGGGTTGTTAAAAAAGGGACAAACAAATGAAACCAATCAATGAAACAATAATTCTTTGCAGCAGACACCACCTTCATGCTGATGTCAGAAAATCCACTCAGCTCTCTGAGTTTGTATAACAACTTCAACTCTTCTGGGAAGGCTGTCCACAAGGTTTAGGAGTGTCTATGGGAATATTTGACTATTCTTCCAGAAGCGCATTTGTGAGGTCAGGGACTGATGTTGGATGAGAAGGCCTGGCTCACAGTCTCCGCTCTAATTAGGGTTGCCACCTCATCTCTTTAGGCACCATTCACACAGGGGCGACTGTCGCTCCGACTTGGGTAGCCTCAAGTCGCTTGACATCTGAAATCCCATTGAAATGAATGGGAGCCGTCTTAATGTACACTACTGAAGTCGGAACGACTTCAGAAAAAGTTCCAGTACTACTTCTAGGCGACTTCTATCCAACTTGTGCCCATAGAATTGAATAGAAGTCGCCTCCAAGTCGGATCCCCCATCTAAATAAAAGCGACTTTGTAGTGAAAAGAATAGAATTTATTTTTAGGCAACCCCCTCCCTCCCTTTTCTGATTGGTCAAGGCAAAGTCGCCTGGAAAAAGTCGTGTTGTAAAGTCGCCTCAAGTCCCTGGAAGTCGCGCTGAAAGTCGCGCTGAAATTGCCTAGCAAAGTCGCGTCAAAGTCGGGTCGCCCCTATGTGAATGCAGCCTTAAACCTGAACACAAATGAATTACACAGGTTGTTCTGAGGCTAATTTAATGCAGAAAAGGCACCAAGTGAGTTTAATTACCACCTTAATCAGCCACAGAATTAATTAATATGCGTTCAGGTTTAATCGGGTTGAGGTGGCAACCCTAGCTCTAATTCAACCCAAAGGTGTTCTATCGGGTTGAGGTCAGGACTCTGTGCAGGCCAGTCAAGTTTCTCCACCCCAAACTCGCTCAACCATGTCTTTATGGAAACATTCCAAAGGACACACTCCTAAACCTTGTGGACAGGCTTCTCAGAAGAGTTGAAGCTGTTATAGCTGCAAAGGGTGGGCCAACTCAATATTGAACCCTACGGACTAATGCCTCGTACACGCAGTTCGACGGTCGTATACAACAGGTCGTATGAACGACCATTGTATGCAAAATCGATTGTTAGTACGCGCGATTAGAACTGCTGACGTACGACGGTCGTACATCAGGTCGTACGATCGTCTAGTGCATGTCAGTATGCGAGATACAACAGCCAACATACGATTTGGTCCGTTCGATCGTACGACCGCCGAACCCCGTGTACGAGGCTTAAGACTGGGATGCCATTATAGTTCATGTGCGTGTAAAGGCAGGTGTCACAATACTTTTAGCAATATAGTGTATATTCTTTTGCTTCATAGTCTACCATCAAACAAGGTAGATAAACTGCTAGCGGACCTTCAGCCGCAGAACGCAGCGTTCACACCTATGCGAATCCAATTCGCATGACACTTGAAAACACATTGTTTTCAATGTGTTCAGTTCACATAGGTGTGGTGCATTCGCACTCCGCATTGCACAGAAAACACATGCGCTTTCTGTGCAATGCGGTGCGGATTCCCAGCCTATTAAGCTCAATGGGAACGCATCTTCCCCGCATATGTGTTCCGCACTGAACGGGGACCTTTCCCCCTGCTTGCGGCACCTCCCCCTCCCTCCCCGCGGCAGCTTGTGTGCTATGAGAACGGACAGGAGCCGCCATTCGTTCTCAGCAGCAAACAGGCTGGAATTCGCACCGGTCTGGTGTGAATCCAGCCTTAGCCGCTAAAAGAGGTCTGACCATAGCACAGGGGTGGGTAAAAGGAGCGCCCAAAATCACAGGATGACAATAAAAAAAGTTTTCTTTTTTTGTTTTTATTTGTGATGATTTGCTTGCAGTAACAACAGTAAAAACGAGGGCTGTGATTTTGGGCGCTCCTTTTACCCACCCCTGGATCCTAGTGTGGAAACAGCACTTTCAATCAGTTTCCAGAGGCAGCAGCCCTACCCGTAAAAAGGGCTCACCATTTCTTTTATACCCAGCTGGATAGAGGCATAGAGAGGGGTCAGGCCCCCATTGCCACCTTCACATAGACTTCTAATTTAGGAAGTCAGTCCGGCACAGTCTCCTACCAAACAAGAAACACATGACCATAGCACAGGTCTGCTTTCCATGATCTGTTATTGGTTGTAATACGCTTACCTGGGCGGAGCCTTGTCCTGAAAGGGGTTGACAGCCAGAAGTGAAGATGCGGTTTCATCATTGGCAAGCAGCTTCCCAGCCAGGTGTATTAGCCACTCGTTCTGTTCATAGGTCTAACATGCCAGTCAGGAGAAAAATACAGCACATATAGTTAATATGTAACACCAAGTAATGTTATGTCATTAAAAAAAATAGTAGTTCCAATATATTATATAACAAGATATTAGTGCTACAGTTTAGGAAAAGCAAAATTTCAGTAAAAAATACACTAAAATTCATTTTTGGCCACACAAATTCAATATATTACTCAATAGGGGTAAAATATAAAAGATGAGGTTGCGCTGGGTAAATAGATACCCAGCATGTCAAATCTTAAAATTGGGGTGCCCATAAACAGACGACTAACTTCCGTACCCTATATTTTCCAAAGGTGACACTTTAAAAGCCCCTAAAGGTCATCAGTTCAGAGTTAATCTTAAATAATGGGCCTAGAATTATTGGTTTCACTCCGGTGTGCACGGTGATATGTGACACATGTAGCGCAATCAATGGTTTTCTGCGCAGGCACGCCATGTTTTTAGGTGCGTCCGTGCGTGCATGTATGAGGAGGTGGGGGCCTCTAAGTGCTTGGGTGTAACTTTAATTTATCACATTTTTAAACTTTTTTTTATTTAGTAAAAAAGTCTCCTATGTGATGGCATTTTTTTTTTGGTGACAGGTTCTCTTTAATGAGACATCAGGGGTCCTAAACACCCATGATGTCTCACCTGTCCTCCAATGAATGTAATGGCATACAGAACAAACTCCATTACATTATTTTCCATATTGGTTGGAGAAGGGGGGGGGGGTGCTGGGAGTAACAGAGGTTTGTGGAAGCCATTTGGCGGCTATCCTGTTGTCCAATTTTAAAGAAAAATAAATACTATTTTTAATTGAAGCTATAAAGTAGGCTAACTTGATTTTATATTTTTCCATGAAGTCCTTTACCTCTTTCTCCATAAAACCACTTCATCTACCTATAACCAAGTGCACTGGGATCAGCTAAATGAAGCAGGCCCCATTGTTACAAGTCTGTTCCACAGCCCTCCCAGCTCTTTTGCTAGAGCCCGATGTACTATTAAAACAAGCTCCACCTGGTGGTACGAGCAGCACGGTGCGTTACACGCTCCATCTGGTGCAGAACATTTTCTCCATCTGCGAGCTGCAAACGCCGGATAAAGTTTCACTTTTTTCCCAAACAAACATCAATTTCCTCTGGTTCCTTTCGCAGACTCGTGCTCCTATAGCAGCCCTGTTCAGTTACATCATTCGGATCGGTTTTAGTTCCGGCAGAAATTGTCTGTGGCAAGTGTTAAAAAAACTACAACCACATCATCTCTGTGCTATGTGTAAAGTGCATCTAAAGCCCAGAGTGATGAGGGGATAGAACCTCTGTCTGAATTTTATTGCTGTTGGTGTCTCCATTAGGAAGGATCACTCTCTTTATCTGTCCTGGTGGCTATTGTTAGTGGGTCTAAAATAATGGGAAAATCCAAATTTTTAAGCTGTCGTCAGAACAGAAGTGAGGAGAAATCTTCTAGTTTCCTAAGGCTAATAACAACCCATCAGGGGTTTTAATTATTCCTTAAAAAATCAGTTCATCTTTGGGAACATGTTCCATGTTCTACCCGTTTTTAGGGTGGAACATGTAACATGTTCCCACTGCTGCATCCTCTACCTGATCCTGTAGTGACAGTGAGCAGGGGATCTTCTCCCCAAATTCGCTGTCACAAATTTATCCACTTGCCACCCAGGCCAATTTTGACACTTCTCTCCTACATAAAAAATTATTTTTTGCTAGAAAATTACTAAGAACCCCCAAAGATTATATATGTTTTTATAGCAGAGACCCTATATAATAAAATTGTCATTGTTGCAACTTTTTATCTCATACGGTATTTGTGTAGCAATTTTTTAAAAGCATTATTTTTTGGAAAAATAACAGTTTCATGCATTTAAAAAAACAAAAAAACAAAGTTAGCCTGATTTTTTTGCATAATGTGAAAGATGATTTTACGCCGAGTAAATAGATACCCAACATGTCCCACTTTAAAATTGTGCACACTTGGGGAATGGCGCCAAACTTCGGTACTTAAAAATCCCCATAGGCGACGCTTTAAAAATTGTCACAGATTACATGTTTAGAGCTGCAGAGGGGGTCTTGGGCTACAATTATTGCTCTCCCTCTAACATTACCTCACATGTGTGGGTTGAACACTGTTTACATATGTGGGCGCGACCTATGTATGCGTCTGCTTCTGCGAGCGAGCAAGCGGGGAAGGGGGCGCATTCACATACATTGAATATGGCCGTTAAGTGGAAAAAGGTTGCTGACCCCTGATCTAGAGGAGGGGTGGGATTAAGGAAAGAGAGAGAAGAGGAAGGGTGCAGTTCCCCAGAAGGCATATGAGGAGAACAAAAGGCAATAGGACCCTCCTGTAGGAAATTAGATGCCATCACCAAAGGACCCACAACCTCAGCAATTCATTCCCAGCCTCTCCTCTATGCCTGCCTGAAATTATCTGAAATCTTCAGAGCATGTAAACTCAGCCCAATAAAACCATGTTTTCTGAACCTGGTATGTGTGTGTTTTTATGGAGCTCGTGAGACATTCCATCTCCCTGATATCCTCAACCCTTCTGATCCATTGTTGAACTGTTGGGGCTGAACCGATTTCCACAGGTATGCAAGACCATGCAGGGTTAGCCACGCGCAGCACCAGCTTTTTGTAGACCAAGGTGGGAATTGAATTGTGATGCAACAGAAGATTTTAGGTGTTTAGGGAGTACGTGGTCAGAGAATTTTTGGGAGATTTAGTGAACCCTGGTCCAAAAGGTGTCTAAGGAGGGGCAAGACTGGAACATATGTAATAAGTTTCCTCTACCCCTGCTATCCCTGTGTTTAATACATGTCTAAGATGAATTTTAGAGACATTAGAAAAGGGTTTCTGAAGCTCTCCAAATGCCATATTTTTTTTTTTTGGGGGGGGGTTTGGAAAAAATCCCTTCTATAGTGCTCCACAAAAGCATGCCAAACACCTTAGGAACAGTGTGCTTATATTGATATGAATGGAGGCAGAACACTGCAGGCAAGGTCAGAATTAACGCAAGCCACAGGAAAGTCGCTGTGCTTATTAGCCTATTCACTATTCATGTAAACAACAGCCATTTGCTTTGTAAAGCATTAGGAATGGGAAGCAAGTTCCTGTCTTTATGCCCCTGTGAAGATTTCCAACCATTTCCTGTAGTGTCACTGACACAAACAGCAAAAAATAACCCAATTGTTCCTGCTATTTCTTACACTTCATCACCACTAAAAAGATTTTGGTTAGAGGCCCACTGTAAAATTATAATTACCTCCACTCTGAGTATCTAAAACTCCACATTGCTGTTCCATCAGCAGTCCAGTGCTAAGAGAGTTGGTCCCACAAGGTGCTTATCATCCGCCCGTCCAGAAAAGCCTCCTCCTTTGCCCTGCCTAAGTCTGTAATCACTTTGCTATGGAGTTTTGCCTGCTTTGACTTTGGAGAATAATACAGAACCCTCCACACTCGCTAGCATGGACCTTATTGTTTTGAGGCACAATTTTGTTTTAGATCATGGAGGAAATTGGAATTTTTAAATACTTGCACTCTCCTCTCTAGTTGGAAATTTTGCTGCGGATTTGGAAATACCTAAATATGCACTTTCAAATCAGGCGGCAATGTCTGTAATCATGGGGGGGCAGGACTAATTTGACGTTATGTAGGGGGTGAGAAGGCTGGGCACCTCTTTATACCCTCAAACTTAGAGGATTTCCCCTCACTTCCTGTCTGGTAAAATTGTCAGTGGTACAAAAAGTGAGGGAAAAGGTCTCTTATGGCACCCAGATAGCGGTAATTCCTGACCAGTGTTTGAATCCTTCCCCTACTCTATCCAAAACTTAAAGCAGGGTTTCTCAACCAGGGTTCTGTGGAACCCTGGGGTTCCTCCAGAGGTTGCAAGGTGTTCCTTGAGCAATGGTCAATTTCTTCCTCTCAGATAAATTCCTAATGACATCATTAGTTTTTTTAGCTATCTGTAAGGGGGTAATTCTTCCCAATGACCACAAGTGTAAGGAGCATTCTTCCCATTGACCATTACACTAATGTAATATGAGTTGCAGATTTTTAATTTTTAGCAGGGGTTCCTCGAGACCGGAGAATCATTTCAAGGGTTCCTCGGTGTTGAAAAGGTTGACTTAAAGGGTTAGTTCACCTTTACCAAAAAGCTTCCTATGCTGGTAAAGGGCACCTGCAGATAAAAGCAAACTGTCCAAAGTTTAATAATGTTCTTGTTATTGATGTAGGCCATTTATGTACCTCCTGAAATCTGTCCAAAAAACTCCCACCATCCTGTCCTGCCTTGCTGCTAGGACATTGCTAAGACACTCCGAGGCCATTCAAACCCCATCGCAGGTGCTCTCTCCCCCCTGTCACAGTAGCTCAGCTGTGCAGTGATGGAGGGAATAGTGAACCACACATGTGCAGAAGTTTGAGAGATCACTCCCATGAGGGTGAGCTGTAATGGCTGGGAATGTCTTAGCAACAAGACAGGACAGGGTGATGCCATCTCTGGGAGGTTTCAGCCAGGCTTCAGGGGCATGTACATGGCCTACACCAATAGCAAAAGCATTATCCAAATTTAGTCAAAGTTGCAAAGTTTGTTTTTATGTACAGGCACCACTAATCTGCATAGGCAGTTTTTCTGGCAAAGGTCTATCCCTTTGAAAAAAAAGGGGCTGGACATACAGATCGGGGTTCATGCACACGGGTGTATATGGTTATACAGCATAAAATATGGGCACATTTTAGCACCCTGGAACCACACGTTGTATACTGTACAAATGAATAACAGGACATGGCTATATGCGGGTCCTAGCATAAACATTTGTAAACTTACAGATGTACTCCCCTGGATGCTGAGGGTCTGTGTCCAGAGGTGTTCACATGTGCATTTACCCATGTGCATATACCTGCGTACATCCACATACAGCTGTATCCTGTACTTCATTTGTACGCAGCATTTGTGACTCCCAGGCGTAGAAATACAACCAATTATGTGCATGAGCTGTATATGTAAACATACCATCTGAGATATTTATGTAGCTTTTCTGTGCAGCCTACTGACCTATGATAGGAAAAATGAGGCAGCATAATGATGGTCACACAATTTGCCCTACGGAATTACAGAACAGGAAGTCAGCAGTTTGCTGGAAATTATCACTCCCAATAACAGCTTCTGTCCTGGTAATCTTCTGAAACGTGCATATATCCATCCACAAATGTTATTCAACCCTTCTTTCCCCTAAACGGTTTACGAGAATGATGTAATTTGTGTACAGCGGTCCTTTAACGTGCCTGGCCGCGAATCCTGCCCAAGTGGCAATGAGCTGGCCACGCAGAGCTGAGAGAGCTGTGCCAGATTTGCCCACTCAGGATCGGTGAGTCAGAGCAGGCCTGCTGAGCCCACTCCCAGTAGGCAGAGGCAAGTGCGAGCCAGTTCTCTGTTCGAGCAGACTTGTTTATTGCCAGAGCGGATTCCCTTGCTGATAAACGGAGACGAGGCAGCGGACTCGATGGCAATGTGGGATACGTGCTGGGAAGAAGCCTGCGGCAATGACATTTGCTCAAGAGCCGGTTTACGATGTGATTTCAGCTTCTTGTAACTGCAGCTGGTAGACACCGATGCCACCTCTCGCCTGGCTGATGACTCGGCCAAAGCATCGCTATGGACACCGCTTGGACAAAGCTGGCCAAACAATGAGTGTCATCTCCAGCTTACATCAAGGAGGCAACACCCATCTCGGGAAAATACAATTATAGAAATTAAAGGAGAATCCAGACGGGGGTACTAAGTAACAGTGGATTAAAACCATGTGCAAAGATTGATTCACTAACATAGTAACTGGGTCCATTTACTAAAGCAAAACGCGTGTGATTTATTAAATTAGAGCTCTAGCCAAAATATTAAAATACAAATGAATAGCCTATTAAAAGATAAAATAACAAAACCAGTTTTTGCTGAAAATTCATCTTCAGTCTAGAGATTACCCCCCCCACAGTAAATTTTTTGCCACCTGATGTCTTCAGCCTAATGACCAGCATCATTCAAGCCACTTTAGGTGGCTTAGGTTGTAGTTTAGGTTGTTCTTGACTTGCCCCATCCTGTGACTGGACAGTGAAAGAAGCAGCACAGTGATGAGCTCATCTCTTTGTTCCTCTGTTCTCTCCTCCAATCAGCGTGTTTCTTCTCAGCACATAAACTGATCGATTCTTTACACTGCTTTTACAGGGACTGCAAAAAGCTGAAACCAGCTATCCCGCCACGCTTGTTCCATGTTGCCATTAAAAAAAAAAAATAAGCGGGCAAGCACAGATGCATAGCCAGTCTCTTCCAGGCATTTTGGAGCAGGCAGAGACCAGCGGCATGTCTAAGCCTACACACAAATGCAGCCAGCTTCTGGTGAATGAGAACTTTAGTGCCCCGCAGCATTTGTGCACGTGCGCAAATGTGCTGCAAACTTGTGGTTTATGCCCCATACACGCGATCAGAAAACCGTACAAAAAATACCGCTTTCAAAGCAATCGTACGATAATTGGATCATTAGTACAGAGCTTTCGAGAGCCGATCATGACGGTTCATCCAATGTTTTCCGTCCGGACAAGATCAGACATGCAGGAAAAATTTTCTTGCACGGTGCCCGATCGTACAGTTTCATCAGTACAGCTGTCGTTCGAAAATGCAATACAAATACATTACAACACATCACATCACTTCCGATTTTTTATTCTGTCGTGCAAGAATTTTCGTGACTAAAGTAAACTCTTCCGATTCGATCTGAGATTAGCAAAAAAACAGAAGATCATTCGCCCCGATAATCTAATTGTGTGTACTGGGCATTAATAACACACTGGGGGTTGACTTACTAAAACTGGAGAGTGCAAAATCTGGTGCAGCTGTGCATGGCAGTCAATCAGCTTCTAACTTCAGCTTGTTCAATTAAGCTTTGACAAAAAAAAACTTGGAAGCTGATTGGTTTCTTTGCAGAGCTGCACCAGATTTTGCACTCTCCAGTTTTAGTAAATCAACCTTGGGCTAGCCTAGCTGTCACAAAGCAATCCCAGGAGGCAGTGGAGCTTGGCCTAGATTGGAAACATGGAAGTGAAGCAAAATGAGCAAAAAAAGAAGTAAAATGGTAAAAAATAGAATACATTTTATTGGCATTTGTGGAAGCTTTTATATCTGCCTTGAGTTCAGCTTTAAAGCAGACCAACTTCATATTTTTTGGCACTACTCAGCAGATTTTAAAATAAAAAATACAGCTATCACCTTCTCTCTGGCGCTGGCTTCCCCAGACACTCTGCCCCCTCTTCTTCCTGCCAACCCTTTTCCTATTTAAAGTCCAGCAACATTCATCCCCCTGGGGGTACGTCATCAACCTGGTCTTGGCTCACAGGTGAATGGTGCTGACATCACTACCTTAGTGCCTCACCATTAACCAGACAGATGCCATACGGATTTGACACTTATCCACATTCATTCTGATAAGCGATCAAAGAGAGAAATCCTGTTGTTAACTTTTTTTTTCTAATATCTTTTTTATTGAATTTTCGATGAAAGTGCACAAAACAGACAAAAGGTATGAAAAAGATACACGCACTCACAACCCATGCGGGGAGGGGAGCAGGTATGTAAAAAACAAGATTCAAAACATAGAAGATGTACAATAAATCATACAATCATACAGTGTGTGGCTGGAGCACATGTTGTAGAGAGTATCATTAAGGGTACCCTGCCCCGGGAGGATATCTTAGGGACCAACTTTAACCACTTAAGCTCCGGAAGGTTTTATCCCCTTTTTTGATATTTAACACTGCGCTAATTTAACTCACAATTGCGCTGTCATGCAACACTGTACCCAAATGAAATGTATATAATTTTTTTCACACAAATAGAGCTTTCTTTTGGTGGTATTTGTTCACCACTGGGGTTTTTATTATATAAATAAAAATATATATATATATATATTTTTTACTTTCTGCTATATCCAATGAAAAAATTAAAAAAATCGAATTTCTTCATAAATTTAGGCTAAAATGTATTCTGCTATAAGTCTTTGGAATAAAAAAATCCCAATAAGCATGTATTATTGGTTTGTGTGAAATTTATAGCATCTACAAACATTGGTATATATACTGAAATGTATACATTTTTTTATTATAGTAATGGCGATGATCAGTGATGGGCACAGTGGCGGGCAATCTTACCCAGAAATGCCAAATCACATACACATATGTGATTTGGCGCAATGGGGCCACAGTGCCGCAGTATAAGTGTGATGGGCAGTCCTAAACTGGGTAAGGGATCAATAACTTTAGGCATCAGCTGATGTGACTGTAGAAGGGTTGTCCAGCCAGCATGACCAAACTTTTTGAAATTTCTATGGACAACTTCTATTACAATATTTAGCATGACACTGAGGTAAATTAGAGTTCACCAGCTGCATCCCAAATCGGACAGTAGGAGGCAATGCTTTTTGTACAGCACATTGTGATAGCCTTCCTGGCTTTTATGACTGTTGTTCACCTGCAATAATAAAACTATGTTTTAGCCAACTTCCATGGCACCAGCCTTTCTCCCTTTTTTTGCATGGATAAAACAATAATAGGCTTAAGAGGAGCCGTACCGCCACTGTATTGGCAACTTCTTCTACTAGGCCCAGCAAACAGTGCTTAGGCATACAGTGGATTTGTATGTGAGTCATGGAGGTGATGACCTGAAGCACATCCTTCCAGTATACAGTAATTGCCGACCAAGTCCAGAATATGTGAAAGAAACCTCCCATTGGGTGTGTGCACCTCCAACAGAACACCCTGGTTCATCCTGTGGAGTCTGTATAGGGTAACGGTAGCTCGATTTTGAATTGAATGAGTTTGTCCCTGGCGGACACTAGGTGAGTGAAAGGAAAGTCCCATACCTCAGACCAGTCATCCCCTCTAACACCGGTACATCAGATCTCCATTTCTGTTTCAATGCATAACTCAGGGATGGCAGACATATGAATATACTGGTATAATACTTAAGTAGGTTTTTCTGTTTTTAAGTTCTTTACTTTCCACTTTAATTAGCAGTTTAGGGATGGTGGGATCACATGACAGTGCCCAGTGGAAGCCCCATACAAATGTCTTAGTGAAAGGGTGGGAGGCCTGCTGTCTCTGAAACAAAATCACAAACCTGCTCCTTGATGGTGATTATGGCCAACTGTAGGTCTAAGCCCATCTGCACAAAAAGCCAGGATTCAGACCATTAAGTATTTCTTGCGTTTAATGTCCCTAGGTGTGCAACAAACAAAGTAAGCCTTGTGCAATGGTAGACAGTGCAGGAAGTAGACTTCCTAGCTTTGAGCATCATGGCAATCACTGATTCAGAGATGCCTCAGTTTCTTTAGGACCAGGGCCAACTGACTGTAAAGCAGAGTTGTAAACTGGCCCTTAAGGTAAAAAATCTGCAGAGTCTGAAGAGCCCAGGGAGTGTCCTTCAGGAGTCTGACCAGGTCGGACTACCATGCCTCCCTGGGCAAATCCAGAGCAATGAGGATCACTGCCCCTCAGGGTTGCCAACCGCCAGTAAATTTACTGACAGTTTGTAAAAATCTGTGATTTTTACAACTGTCTATGAATATTAGGGTCTGATAATTTGTCATGCTGTGCTGATTTTTTAAGTGTAAACCAATCAAATTACATGATATGGGTATTGGCAGTGTTTCCATGTTGTTTTTGAATATCAATTGCCTTATTTTTTAATGGGAGTTCTGTTATTTTTCAGGCTGCCAGTAAAAAATGTTCTCCGCCAGTAAATTTTCCATGTTTTGCCAGTAAAAAATGCTGTGGGGGGTTGGCAACACTGCGGCCCCTATCTCAAACCTGTGGAGCATGCGAGGGAAACAGCATCAGGGGAGGAAAGGCATATATTAGGCTGTATCAATCCCACAGAGCCACCAAATCATCCATTGCCACCACCAGAGGAGCCCTGTACCCAGAGACAAACCTTTCCAGTTTGAACCTAGAGGTCAGGTCCACATTAATGTCTACCACCTGTAATTCGGGTCCCGAAACACTTCTGGATCAATCCCCATTTTATGTTGCTGCCCTCCTATAAAGGTGACACTCGGTTGAAGCTGGACTCCTCAATTTTTTTACTCTACATTTTACAGAATACATCGGCTGGCATGTTATTCGACACACCAGCAATCAGACAAAACTGAAACATCAGCCTGGATGGAGTTGGAGCAAAATTACTCTGTTTTGGTACAGGGAAATGTGGACGGTATGTATATTTTTGCAAATGCTCTAAATCCACAGATGTGCCAAATTACTGATGAATGATTTAATCCATCTTAACTGGTGTTATGCAGAGGAAGCCTGGGACAGAGCACAGGAACATGCAGGAGAGTGCTGAGGGGTTCGGTCTCTCCGGAAGCAGAGTCATCAGATGCTGCTGGCTTGTGTCAGGACTGAGGTGTAAATTAGACTGGCAGAATGCGTGAGTGAAACATTACCACATGTTATGGCTGCACACTTCCAAATGGTGTTAGCAAATCCAGCCTTTCCACAATTAGGAGTATTGTGTCTGCTGCATGACTTTAGTCTGTTGGCACCTTATCGCCAAAGGGCTGCCTTCTAAGATGTACCGGAGGCAGCCATGTTGTATGAAGCTATGTTTATGTGCACACAGCATACACAATGCCTTGGGACTGGCAGCCTCACAAAGCCCTGATTCATCACACTGCAATAACACTTAGGTGTACAAACCAATGCTTAACAATTCCAGATTTCCTGGCACTTTAAATAATTCTTTCAGGCTTTGAGCAAACAAATTATTTGCATGTCAGACTGACTGGCTGCTGCTGAGGGTAAACTGTAACAGCCTGTAGTATATATACAATAAGCGGTTTCCTCTGATTGGCAGATGTGGAGAAGCGGAGAGATGACATCATAATCTCCACTTGGCCACTCAGAGGCAGTCTTGTATTTACTGAAAACCTACAGGATTTCATCTAAATGGAGGAGATGCGGTATGACCATCTCTCTCTCAATTTCCGGCATCCAAAGGGAATCCGCTGCTACTGTTGCCATAATGCAGCTTACTATACGTACCACAGCCTACTACAGTGCATTACATTTTATGCAGCAGCCAGTCCATTCTGGCATCCAAAAAAATTGTTTGATCCAAATTGGCCAAACAATTTTTTTAAAGTGCCAGGAAACATGGAATTCTCTGTAAAGGAATGCTAAAATGACAAAGACTAATAATGTCCAAGAGGCCACTTTAGCATGCACTTTAAAGTCTAAATCTAAACCCAAAAATTTTATATACTGCAATTTACTAGTCCTTAGATATGGTGGCTACATTAGTTTTATTTTTTCAGGCTTTATTTTATTTTATTATCACCTGGTAATCCTGTAAAATATCACACTTCCTGTCTCAGGAACGACTCAACTGTAACAATGGAGAGAGACATGGTTGTCACCCAAAGTGTCACTATGGTCACTGGAGGGTCCCCGGAGAGGTGTATCTTTTGAGAAGGTGTCCACAGACAGCCCAGTCCTGTGAGCTCTAATGACTCAAGGTGGAAGGAGAGACTGTTAGAGGAAGGTGGCTGCTTAAAGTACTGCAGAGTGTTTCACATGTGACTACTGCAGACCGTACATTAAACGTGACTATGTATTGTCAAGTGACTCCAGAATGTATGTTGATGTGATTTAAATTCTATGCCATTCCCTAAATTCCTTCAGTAAAATGCAGCAAATCTACTAATTTGTGTGGACATTCCCTCCTTGTCATGTAAAGGTCAACAGCCAGGAATGTCATGTGGAGGCCTCTGGCACAGAGTGGGCACAATATGGCGGAGGACTCGGCCTCAGTAGGTGGGATAGTGTTCTACCAAAAGGACATGAGTGGGGCAGAGACTTGTGCTCTTGGCGCCAATTCTAGCCAATCGTAATGCCCCTCTTGCACACCCCCCTATATATTTTAGACAATAGTGCTCTTCTATCCTTGTGGTAACAGTTTGGGGAAGGCCTTTTTCTGCTCCAGCTCCATAAAGACATGGTTTTATGAGTTTGGTGTGGGAGAACTTGAATGGCCTGCACAGGGTCCTGACCTCAGCCCTACTGATCACTGTTGGGATGAACTGGAACACCAGCTGTGAGCCAGGTTTTCTCATTCAACATCACTACCTGATCCCACAAATGTCCTTTTGCCTGAATGTGCACATATTCCAATAGACACACTACAAAATCTTTTGGAAAGCCTTCCCTGAAGAGTGGAGGCTGTTGTAGCCGCAAGAAGGGTGAGTGAGCATCAACCCCATATTAATGTTCATGGTTACTGAATGGGATATCCAACCAGTTCATATAGGTGTGATGGTCAGGTGTCCACAAACTTTGGGCCATATCTCGCAAAGGCGCTGGTGTTTCTCCACAAAAAAAAACATTTAGGGCTCACTTACACTTGCTGTCAAGGGGACCGCAGCACTCTAGCTATTATCGAACTACAAGTCCCATGGGACTCTGACAGTCACAGGCGTAACTCTCACAGGCATGATGGCATTTGTAGTTTTGCCACACCAGGATTGTTGAGGTTGCCTACTCCTGAATGAGCATTTACCTGTTTTTTTTCCTCCTCTCTGCACATTACAGGAAGCTCTGAAATACTAACCTGTAGCAGCAAACACTGCTCTGAGCACTGGTGGGGACCAATTGCCTAGGCATTGGCCATGTGATTTGTGCTGAAGGAGGGTTCAGGCAGAGCTGCTGTTTGGATAACTCTTCATCAGTACAGTACCCAAGACGTTTTCTGAATTTGTCATTTGATCAATGTTTTGTCATGTGGCTGGCTGCCATAGGAGGCCACAGAAGCAATTTTTAACATGCACTAGTTTAAGGGATCAGAGTATGGCAGTAGGCAGTGGTGTTATTTTTTTTTACTGCAGGTCCACTTTAATGCTCCTGATTATATGCAGCAGATCCATTTAGGTGGCCTAGTTTGTAGATGTAGGAAAATGAAGGAGGTCTGGCATGGAATAAGAAATATTTTCTTAGCACACACCCTGCCCTGAATGATGCTCACATAGTCCTCTCATTAATCTAATGTGAGCTTCCTCTGCTGAATCAGCAGGTCTCTGTCCCCGGGTGGTGGCTGCCCGCTGTCCGACAGTCAGTAAATGTAGGTCACAGTGCTCTTAGCGGATGTTCCTGTGTTGGTCTCTGCATTAAATTCAGCAATGCTTCCACTGTGTAGGGCTTGCCCGTGTTTGCTTTCAAAAGGACAGAGACTGGCTTAACCCTATCTTCATATCATCACATACATCATACTGTTCACTACGGTATGAGACCGGTGTATGAAACTGTCCACATGCTGCTAATGCTACTATAAGTGACAAAAACAGAGATCGATGACTACTCGTCTCCTGAACACCAGAGTCCCTGTCTACTAGACACAGAACCACCATAGTGAACAATATTGTATTCTGGTACCTATATGAGTTTAATACCAGTAATGTTAGTATCCAATATATGTATTCCTTCTATTTTTGTTTGACATGCATGCATGTCTTCAGAGGCGCCTCTGAAGACGTCAGTGATGATGAAACATGTCAGACGACTAGTAACCACACAAGCACGATCCTAGAATGCGGGGATTTAAACTACTAGATATGTCTGATTTGTACAAGTTGATGTAAGTGCAATTGTTTTTTTAATAAATTGACGTTTTAAACATTATTATGCTATAGCGACATCACTTTAATGTGAGAAACACGGTGTGCATACTGGATACATCCATTCCTGGGGCTGCCAGTCTGGGACATTTCTGGTGTTGAGAGGAAGTGGATGGACTTCACAGCAGAGATTTCCTTATCTGTATGAAGAGCTCTATTGACTCTTTATAACCTGAGCGTCAATTGCTTCTGGTAAACAGGATTGCCTTATCCTCTTTGCACAGTGGTGATGTGCGCCTTTACCATCGCTTCTTCACTGTTGGTGTTGGGACTGTGACACTCTGATCTTTGAAGATTTTTTGGATGGATTTCTCATTATTTTGAACTTTCGTATCAATTTGACTTTTTTACCTGGTGCTGCTTTTATGTTATTTATGCTAATCTGGGTGTATAATCAAACCTGTTATTGCTGGCTGCCGTTGCATGAGATTTATCTAATTACAAAGCACAGGTATTCTTTGCGATTTCTATACATCATATATATCATTTGATCTTTCCTATAGCTAATTGTATCCAGAGAAATAAAAAGAGAAGAATGGCCAAAGTTTTTTTGGCCATACTTCTTCTCATATTGGTCACATGAATGTACTAACTTTTGCTCTCCTGTGACCCAGAATCAACCAATACCAAGCTAAAAGTCACAGATCACTGCAGATTCTGGAAGGATCCAGACAATAACGTTGAAAACCACCCAAATGCCTAACAGGAAACTGGCTCAATCTCTGAGCACACCGCTGAGAGCCTGAGCCAGCCGCTCCCTCCCCCTCTCCTGCCCGGTGCTCTAGTGAGCCCTGGAGGGGCAGAGCAGAGAGCGGTGACTAACAGTCACCACTCTCTGCTCAGTGTAGACCGAAAACTGAGCGATCAGCGGTCATGTGACTGCCCAGTTCTCAGGCTTAGAGCTACCAGGGGACAGTTTGAAGAATCAGACTGCAGGAAGTAGTTGAGTATGTGTGTTTGTTTTTTCATAAACCCACACTTCTCTTTAATGCAGCCTTTGCTATGGGAGCAGACACAGGAAAGGAGGAGCCAAGATCAATGGTGGGGTCCTCAGAAGAGGAGGTTTGGGGCTGTTCTGTGTAACACCATTGTACAGAGCAGGTAAGGATAAAGTCTTCTTTATTTTAAGAAAACAAAACCCGCAGCTTTAATTTGAACTGAGAAATGCCTGTTTCTATGCATTATATTGACATGCTTTTTGTGTTTTTTGTAGCCATACAAAGGACTCATAGACAGGAATACAGAGAGGTCATTACCTGAAATGCGGCGAACCACATTAGCCAGTCCAGGCGGTAGTGATAAGGGCTGATCACACAGGGGCGCCGTGTCAGATTTCCCGGCTTGCAATTAAACTCATATTCCTCCCACACAGCATTAGGGTCACTGGGGTCCAGACTGGACGTACCTTGAATGATCACCTCAGTCCGCTCCTTGGTGATGCTGCATGGACACACAGAAAAGGTCTAAAACTTTTACAGAATTATGAATGGAAACCAATTGGATTGGCCAACAAGCTGTTCAAACACATTAGGCTGAATTCTTAAGAACTGTAAAATTATTCAACCAACAGTAAACTGGGTTTTACCCCTCAAATACAATGAACAGTGAGGTCACTCCCAACACCGTCTCCAAACTGCTGCATGGGGGCCCTATGTGGCCCTTGACTTACCTCTATCTGGCCCTTGGGGCACTATTCCATCAACTGACGCCATCGATGGTGCACTATTTCTCCCACTGACACCATCGATGGTGCACTATTTCTCCCACTGACAGCATGGATTGGGCACTATTTTTTCCATTGCTACCAATAATGGGGCATTATTCTTTCAATTCAAACCAATGACGAGGCATTGTTTATGTTCAATGATGCCGGGGCATTTTCTGCTCCCACTGGGCACAGTGCAGCCCCCCTAAAGAACCGTAAACTGGATCTTTCCTTAGAAAGTCAGGAGATCCCTGCTCTAGGCCAATAACTTCATTATAAACATGCTTTGTCCATGCAGGTAAGCAACAGGTTAATTTTAATGCCAACCTTGAATTCACTGCCTCGCTGCTCTGTTTGGCTTTTGGAAGCAAAAATACCTGGTTCTTGCTGAATTGGGGGGGCTGACTCATTCCCCTTCCTCTCACATTAAATTGCTGGTGTTTGGTAGGCACCCAGCACTCTTACATGGGGGTTTGAAGAGTCCTCAACCCTGTCGTGAACTGGAACTTATATGGGGCATAGTCTCTTCTCTCCTGGTGGCCCAACAGAGCACTGGGGAAGGAAAGAGAAGTGAAAATAGAACTATAGTCAAAATTTTTTTTTTCAAATTTTGGATAGAGTACGGGAGGGTTATAACCGCTGTCAGATTTTTTTTTTCACCACCTATGTCCTATTGCTGAGATTTCCCTCCACTTCCTGTCCTATAGCCAAACAAGAAGTGAGAGGAAATCCCTGAAAATCAAGGGAATTCCTTGGTCCCCTAGGTCACCAGAACTAGTGTCCCCATTGGAAGCTTTTCTCTATTTTACTTTTCTGTGGACAACCCAAAATTTGGGATTTTCTTTTACTTTCACTTTCAATGATAATGGTAATCAGGAGCAGCAAGATAAGCTGCTGGTTGGGCAGACCCTACATGGAAAAAGTACAGCTAACACTGAAGGGACTGCTTTACCCAAAACAAAATTAGGCTAGCCATAGATAAAGACCCTGCTTGCCATATTTGTCAATGATCTTCGGTACAATCCTTTGCGCAAAAGATTATTTTATAAATTGTAATGTGTTAAGCCATACACGGATGAAAATTCAGCCAGTTCAACAGGGACCGGAGGAATTTCAATCCATGTACAATATGGGCAGGCTGGTTGTACACAAGTTGATCTATGGCCAGCCTTACTCTACTGAAAAAAAGAATCATTTGTTGAAATCATTGAAGCTTCCAGGTATAGGAAAAACACACCAAAATAAGAATCCTTATTTTAAAAAAGTAATCTACTTTCAGATAAATGAGATTTTAAAATTATAGTCACATGACTAAAATAAAGATAATTCTTCTTGTATTGAAGCCTTGAATTGAGCTTATTAGGTGAAAGTGCTACTGCTACCCTTCAAAATGAAGGGCAGTTTTTTTTAGAGGGATCCAGACTAAAGGACACTGTAAATTGCTTACACTTGAGTCCATCTTTGTCTACAGAAAAAAATGGAAAAGGTGTGATCCCTGTTTTGTTTTTGCAGACATGAATCGATGTAAATGGATGTCATCTATTTTTTTTGTCCACCTATGATTTTTTTTTTTAAAAACAGGGAAAAAAAAAAAAAAAATGTGAAAAACGGATGTATACTGAACTGACCTATAAACTGATGGTAAAAGTATTCAGTAGTCATGCGTTTTCATTGCGGAGCTGATGACATTCATGTGAAAGGACACTAAGGTTCAATTCACAAAGTTTAGTAAAATCTCAAGGTTTTTCACCTTAATGCATTCTATGCATTAAGGTGAAAAACCTTCTGTGCTGCAGCTCCCCCCCAGAGTCCACCTTTTACGTACCTGAACCCGATCGTTCCAGCGATGTGCACAAGCCCAGCAGCTCCAGCCATTGTCTCCGTCCTCATTGGATAGATTGATAGCAGCAGGAGCCATTGGATTCCACTGCGGTCAATCAAATCCAGTGACACTGGAGTTGGGGGGAGCCCAGTCCTGCTGTCTGTGTCAATGGACGCAGCAGCAGGACTTGGGGGCGCGCCCTCACGGGTGCCCCCATGGAAATTGGCTCTCCGTGGGGGCATCTGATGAAGAGGAGGAGCCAGGAGCACTGGTGGGACACCCCAGAAAAGGAAAAGGAGGATCGGGCTGCTCTGTGCAAAACCCTTGGTAAATATAGGCATGTTTGTTATTTAAAAAAAAAAAAGTTACAATCACTTTAAGACTGGCCATACACTCTTAGGGCCCTTTCACATGCGTGTTTAGTTTGGATTTGTATATCAGTTTTTCAGACGGATCCAGACTGAGCCACAATGTATGTCTATGGGCAGACAGGTGTAAATGGATGATCATGCGTTTACATCAGCGTGCATCTGTGTCCGTTCAAACCCATTTTTTTAAACAGAACAAGGCTGCATCCTTTTTCATTTAGGCGTTTCTGAATAAATGTGAATGGATGATGTCCATTGTCCATTTACATCAGCTCCGTTTATGTCCATTTTTAGGCAAGAAACATTCTTGGTTGGTTTCTGCAACAACTAAAGAATGAATGCAAAAACGGATGTAAAGTGATGTAACCAGTGGCGGCTGGTGAAATTTTATGATGGGGGGGCGCCAGATGAGCAGGGAGCATGCTGGCAGTGTGCAGAGCCCGACTTGCGGAGAGCATGCTGGAGTGTGCAGAGTCCAGCAAGCGGGGAGCGTGCTCTCCGTGCTCCGGCGAGATCCTCCTCCTCCGAGACAGGCGCCCAATAGGATCGCCTGTCTTCTCTGCCAATCAGGAAACCGGTAATATACCGGGGCTTCCTGATTGGCTGAGAGCGGTTCCCAGTTAGAAAGGCAAATGTTCATTTGCCTTTCTAAGGGCTTGTGGCGGCACGCTTTGCGCCACAAACCACACTTTAATGAAGCAAATTAGAGCCTACGGATCAAATGAGATGCTTCATGGACACCCCCCTCCCGCCGCAGTAATTCATGCGGCCAGCGCCACAAAGGGGCTGGCCGCATGAAACTATCCATGACAGAGGGGGGGGGGGGGCTGTAGAGTGGAGGCAGCGCCCGTGCGCCCTGATAGACGGGCCGCCACTGGATGTAAAAACATGACTGAACTGATAACACCCCCTTAGATTTCTATGAGTGGCTGAATGAGAGAAGTCTATGGATTCTCCTATCCACTCCAAACAGTGTGGATGGTTGAATCTCCACTACCGGCTTTTGTATTCTGAACCCGCAGCTGTCAGAATACTTTAACACTGGCTGCACCTGATAGCATGCTCCTTCCTTTTTTAAGATTGAAGGAAGTCAAATCGGAGGGTGCCAACAGGGCTATCCATGGCTCAAATTTTACCCAATTCACCAGGAATAGGAGGAAATGCGCTTTGTGTATTGCCAACTTAACATATCTAGATATGGATTCTTTATTTTAAAAAAAGCAACAGCTATTTCTAGTTGACTCCAATGTGATTTGAAAATGACAGTGATGTGGCTAAAAAAAAGATCCTTATCCATATGGTAAAGCTTTGTGAATTGAGCATTATTCATGAATACTTTATCATGGGGTTGATTTACTAAAGGGAAATAGACTGTGCACTTTGCAAAGTGCAGTTGCTCCAGAGCTTAGTAAATGAGCAGAAGCTCTGCTGATTTCCATCATCCAATCACCAATCATGTACAAGCAAAAATGCTGTTCTTTTATTTTCCTTGCACGTGATTGGGTATTCTTTTTAAAGTGAAACTTTACCTCATTTACTGAGCTCTGGAGCAACTGCACTTTGTAAAGTGCACAGTCTAGTTGCCTTTAGTAAATCAACCCCCAAGTCTGCACAGAAGATGAGATTATTAATATTAATGTCACTTTCCAGCGTGCAATATTTCTCTGTCAGCTGATACCGAAGACATGAAAAAATATTATTTTCTGTTAAAATAACAAGACAGGAAGTGTTGGAAAATATTGCTTCCCACTATGCCACCTTCATTTAATAAACATCCTGTGTTGTCACCATGTTCTGCAACTGTGAGTCAATTATCCATAAAGATTATTACAGCTTATTTTACTTTATTAAAAATAAGAATCTGCTAATAGCGGCTCTTTTAAGCTCAAGTCTGACCACAACTTTTTATTTTTAGTTTTGGAAAGAGTAGAGTGGAGTAGAGTAGGCTTAAAACCTTTTAACCAGTTTTTATTGCTGTCTGTCTTCACCGAGGATATTTCTACCCATTTCCAGTCTATTTTGAGGATGTCGGTCAGAACAGGAAATGAGGGGGACATCACCTCAACGGGGGCAAAAACTTTTTTTTTTTTTTAGTAGAGTGAAGGAGGATTAGAGCCTCCATCAGGTTTCCTTGTTTGTGTTGTGGAGATTTCCTATCCAGGTCACGGATCGTAGATAAATTCTTCCCAATGGGGACACAGATAACAATTAAAGTACATGTAAAGTCTTCTGTGATAGACTAAACAGGTCCTAAGTCCAGTCCAAATTTTCTGGGGACAGTCCCAGAGGCCGGGCATCATAGTGTAACGTTGCAGTGTCAAGTATCAATTGCGATTAGCGGGTGTTGGAGTAGCCTGCATGTGCACAGAAATGTAGGCTTCCATGCACATGTGGCCAGCTCAAGTAATGCTATTTTTAATTGTCATTGGAACTGCAACACTGCAGGAGTTCTGGGGATGCCAGGGGTGCTAGCAATAGCGAGGGAAGGTGATGGATGGAAAACAAACTTTGACATGGCAGAAACCAGTGAGCCACCAAGACAAAGGATGACATACACTATATTTTGAAAATACCACAGCTACACCTATTACCCAGACATCTGTGCATTACTTACTCCTGAGCCCTGCACTTTGCGTTACTTGCTCCTGATATATGCTCCCTCTGCGTTATTACTCCAGACCTCTGATCTTCATTGCTACTTTCCCTTGACCTCTGCTCTGTGTATTTCTTACTTGCCCCTGACCTCTGCTCTGCGTGTGTTACTTGCCCTGACCTTTGCTCTGCGTGTGTTACTTGCCCTGACCTTTGCTCTGTTTGTGTTACTTGCTCCTGACCTTTGCTCTGTTTGTGTTACTTGCTCCTGACCTCTGCACTTTGTGTGTTACTTGCCCCTGACCTCTGCTCTGCGTGTGTTACTTGCCCTGACCTTTGCTCTGCGTGTGTTACTTGCCCTGACCTTTGCTCTGCGTGTGTTACTTGCCCTGACCTTTGCTCTGTTTGTGTTACTTGCTCCTGACCTCTGCACTTTGTGTGTTACTTGCCCCTGACCTCTGCTCTGCGTGTGTTACTTGCCCTGACCTTTGCTCTGCGTGTGTTACTTGCCCTGACCTTTGCTCTGTTTGTGTTACTTGCTCCTGACCTCTGCACTGTGTGTGTTACTTGCCCTTGACCTTTGCTCTGTGTGTGTTACTTGCTCCTGAGCTCTGCTCTCTCTGAGTTACTTACTGCCAGGCGTCTGTCCTTCATGCGTTTCTTACGTTGGACTGCTGCAATTTGTGTGTTACGTACTTCTGACCTTTGCACTCTGTGCATTACTCCTGAACTCTGCCATTGGTGCAATACTTACCCCTGACCTCTGAACTCTGTTTGTTACGTACTCCTGACATTTGTTATCTGTGTGTTTAATATACCTGACCCATGCAATCTGTACATTATGCACACTTGACCCATATCAGCATAGGCTCAGGTTTTAATTACCCATACCATTTAATCTCTTTGTGTTGTTACTGCAATTTGGTTTTTCAATTCTGGTATCCTTATATTATCTGATACACAAGCCTCATGAAGTAAAAAAAAAAACCTTTATCTCCCCTGAGTCAAATCCCCCTCTATTAGTGTCTCACGTGCAACCCCTCCCAGACACTGCAGCTCACAGTGGGAGGGTTTCAGCAACTGAGGCAGTGCTGCCAATCAGAGATCAGTGGGCAGGACTGGGTGTGGCCAGGTGCTGAGTGATAAGCAACAGGACATGAAACAGCAGTGACAGTGCTGATTGCCTTGTCCCCTGCATAGTCTTCTCATCCAACCGAAGCGCATCAGGGACAGCCTACCTGCGTTACAACATTGCTTTCAATTCAGAGCAGCGCAGCAGTGTTACCACTCCATCACAGGAAGCTGTATGCGGCAGGATCCTTCACTGGTAGGATCAACAGGTATCTGTGAGACTTTGCAAAGGATGACTTCATTGACAGGATCAAAGGGTAACTTTGAGACTTGGGTGGGACTAAGGAAATGTGTAGGCGCAGACGCATTTAAAATTAAGTGTTGCAGCACATTTTTCTTTAATTGTAGCCATTAATAATTCTACCAATAATTTTTCTTGGAAACCTGACAAAGATTCTAACCCTTCAACGTTTTATCAGAAGTGAAACTGACCTTATCTGCACCTCCACGAGCAAACATATCGCACAAGCCGCCATGGAGATTCCTTCACGGAAAAGATGACCGTTATGCTTATGATCGCTTAGGTCATGATTTTATATAGTTTTGTGTGCTCCATGGATGTACACGCTTCATTATTGCCTATGTTTGAGTATATAATATGTACACTCTGTCATAAATAAAGATTATATATAAAAAAAAGAAGTGGAATTGGGCTTTAAAGAACCATCCAAATTCTAATTAAACAGAAGGATGGATATGTAGGTAGATCTACCCACAACCACATACCTCTCAGGGACCATGGAAGCAAAACCTCTGCACCTGAGTTCCCAGCTCTGCCCACATTTTGCAGCATCATGTGGAGGTCTCATTCTCCCTTTTGGTTGAGAGTTCAGCAGATGGTCCGAAACTCCCAGAACCCACCCCATTCCTCACTTGTGAGCATTCTCCAACTGCAGCTGACAGTGTAAATACAGATAAATGTCAAAGGATTGAACCTGCACTAAAATTTCTTTGCTCCATTTTCCAAAAGGTTTGAAAAAAGAAAATTAGGTCTGCAGAAACAAATGCAGTTATGCGTTGTCTTGCTCTAAAGGTCTGCATCTTTTTTTTAAAGATATGGAAGGAACACGTACTTCGTCTATTTAACCCCAGCATTCTTAAGGGAGATAATTCATCAGCACTTAGGTGGTCCTTCCCCAGATTATGAGGGGAGGTTAAGAACTTATTACAAAGCGTAAACACTGTTAAAAGCCAAAATAATCAGTGGAGCATCCCACGGCCTGTTCATGGATATGGCTTCCATCATTACGTAATAACTTTAGTATGGACATGTTTCGATGGAGGCTTGGCGGTAAGGCCAGTTTAAGGCACAACTGGGCCCAACGCAATAAGTATATAATATAATGATAGGGTCCACAATTAGAAATAAGAGGGCATTTGTATTCAAGATAAATTGTGATACTGCTTTCCCAAAGAGTGGAACTAACCCCGTTTTATTGATACTAGGTCTAATTTTCCTTTGAAGGTTTCCAACACTAACCTTTACATGTTTATGGAGAATGTATTGTGCAGTTTGAAATTAGACATTTTTAGAAGTGTGCCTAGGGTTTGAGCTTCAACAGTATTATAATATTAAATTATTATAATACAATATAGTATATGACTGTGAGACAATATCTACTTACTGAGCCCTTACTTATTTAGGAACTTACACAGGGCTGTGCAAGCTCCCCTCATTGGTCTGGCAATTGGTCTCCCCTGATCTGGTAATTGGCTGCTCAGGAGTGCTGTCTTCAGCTGAGGTAGTCAGGGATAGTGCCCAATGTTTGCCCAGGGAGGTGGACAGATTGGGGTAGGTAGTTAGAGAGGAAGGCAGAGGCTCCGGAGAAGTCCTGAAACTGTGGCAGTAGGTGACTAGAGAGCTAGATGTCTTAGAAGAGGATGAATTGGGTGATATATTGAGATGAGGTTTGAGTCGTAGCATGAGGCAGAGACGTGGATGGCTTTGTAGGTTGTATTTTGAATTTTATTCATTGGGAGAGTGGAAGCCAGTAGAAGGCTTGGCAGAGAGGGGTGGTGTTGCCACTGAACGGTTGGCAACATGGATAATCTGGCAGAAGCATTCATGACAGGCTGAAGGGGGTTTATTTGTGTAAAGGTAGGCATACGAGGAGGGAGTTGCATAAGGCAAGCGAGAGAAAACAAGGAAGCGAATTAGTAGCTTTTTGGTGTCAATTATTAAGAGTTAAATTTTGGAAACGTTATGGAGGTTAAGGCAGCAAGGTTTGAAATGTGATTTGATGTGTGGCAGAATGGACACGTCAGAGTCTAGGATTACGCTTAGCACCCTGGCACGAGGGTAAGGACTGGTAGATGTGCTAGTTGTTAGTAAACTAGTGGTGCATCAGGGGTGAGCTGAGGAATAGAGATAGATTTAGGTGTTGTTAGCAAAAATCTGGTATTGGAAGCCATGAAAGGTTAATAATTGACCCAAGGAGGAGATATAGACAGAGGTCTGAGGATAGAGCCTTGGGGTGCCCCGAAGGAAAGAGAAAGAGGAGAGGAGAAGATGGAGCTGTAGGTGACACTGAAGGGTTACTGAAATAGGAAGGAGGACAACCAGCAAAGAGCAGAGTCTTGGAGGGCAAGGGAGTGAAGAAGAGCAGGTGGTCAACTATATCAAAGGAAGCAGAACGGTATGAAGGTATAAGTATTTAATGATAAATTGTAAAGCTTTCAGTAATGATTATACTTTATATTGTGACATCTCAGGAATCTATTCATCCACAGTGAAAATAACTGAATGGCCCACTTTATGAGGTGAATAGTACCTTTTGGCATTCTTATTTAAAGCCTCCCTGCCTGGTGAAGTATTTCGGTAAAGGGTTAAGCATTGCACAACCTCCAGGGTCTGTCTAGCGCTAGATTAAGCAATGGAACGCCATTTCCCCAGACCCACGGATTGTTACCCAGGTTTTAATAGATTGTGGGGGCAGGCGTGGGCTGCAGGTTTCATATATATATATATGTCGACTGAGTTATGACTGTGGCTGCCAGCCCAGCGGTAACAAACACTTTGTAAATCAGGGACACCAAATTAGTAATAAAAGTGTGTTCCTACTGTGTGATTTCAGATATGTCAGCTTCCACATACTCCCAGATTCATTATGAGACGAAGGTAGTTTTTTTTTATAGCTTTACACAAGCTGGAATTACAAGTGCGCACTGGGCTGGCGTCTTGCTGGTCCTTTCTCGTGGCTGAAATGAGAAGCGGGGACCGGAGAGGAAAAGCTTGAGATGGAGAGTCCTGATGGCAGTGGGGAGCCAGCACTTAGCAGTCAAGCCTGACCTACTATGGTTAACCTGTTCTGGTCTAGCTACAAGACCTACTGGTAGGAGGCCAGCAATAATAAGTTAGGGATGTATGCCTTTATAGCTGCTATGAAACAACACCACAATTATGAGTGTAAATGCTCTGCTTTTAAAGAGAATGTTTAAGGCTACAGTGCCCATTTACATTCTATATACGTGTCAGGTCAATATGAAATATTACATAAGAATACTATGAATGTGAATACTATGTATTATTACATGAGCAGGTAGAGCTTTAGGCCTCTTTACTTATGTTTTTCATATGCCTGCTGTTTACAGTGCTCAACATATTAAGCCAAAATGTAAGCACATTGGTCAGAGAAAAGATATGCAGAGAAAGGCACTTCTAAGTGCAGTATGTAATGGTTACAATCACTTACAGGATTACAGAATAAACAGGCTCATCAATGTATGAAGTCCTCCTGAGATGGTCTTCCCTGTCACTGTGCCTGTGCCGCACTTCATTCAGAGGAAGTGTGGCGGCCATATTGCTCCTCCAGACCCTCGGTTCCTGCAGCTGCTGGTCGGCACAGTGACAGGGAAGGGACCATTTCAGGAGGACTTCATACATTGATGAGCCTGTTTAGTCTGTAATCCTGTAAGTGTTTTTAACCGTTACCTTTTAATAAAATTGCTGACATATGGCACTTAGAAGCGCCTTTCTCTACACATCTTTATGTATCCAGAGCTGCTTTTCTCCTGTAAATGCTGATCGAGTGCCTGTCAGCTTTCTATCTTGGATGATTCTGAATGTATATAATGTAGCATCTGGAGGTCCCTTCTAGCAGAAGCACTCCTACTTACCTTTCTCCAAATAGGTCAGAGCAGTGACTCCTTCCCCTTACTTTAGAGGGCTCCATACAAAGTTTCCACCACAGACAGGGTGACTGAAAGGAAAACGCTTCTGCTCCACCCATAGTGCTGCTATTAGTGCTGTCTATCACTTTGAAAATGCAGGGGAAGTAGGGGTTCTAGAGCCTAAGTGACCTTAATATGAAGCTTAGGAGAATAATCCAATTAAGAAGAAATTAACAAAATGGAAGCTCTGGATTCAAAAGTGCTCCTGTGTAGAACCAGTAGTGTTGGGGTAGCAAAGTAATACCCGGTGAGTGTCTAGGCCATGGCTGCCGTATCAGCTCTTGCTGCTGAGGCAGTGTCCCAAGTGTGACTATAGGAGTCTGAGAGCAGAACACACAGAGCCTAAACATGGTAAAAACAGACAGGAACCCATTCCAATTGCAAGACATAAAACAGACATTCGTCTTGTGTTGGACTTTTAAGGCACTTGACTCGTATCACAATTATAGAGGTAAAAAAAATATCTTATTCGTATCAAAAAGTATTAAAAACAGTAGCATAGAATGTTAATAATTGTAAAAATGCACCAAGTGTAACATGATGCAAACAAAAGAGATATCCTTCACCCAACGCATTTCAGAGTCAATTTCACCTCCTTTATCAGGGGTAGGGAAGAAATACATTTTCTAACATGCAAATATAAACGTAAGTAACAATTCATGGATACATAATACAAAGGTACATTCAATCCTATATCATCAGACTTACAATCATTTCAGTAGTGCATGTGTATACATTCCATGTTATGTGAATAAAATATAGACACTGCCGCACAGAACTTCCGCCTCATAGATCTGCATTAGAGGTATGTTGTATTACAAAAATGTGAGGGGTGTACTCACTTTTGTGAGATACTGTACATACATGCATAAGGTCAATCAGGTTTCTAATCCACTTGTCCCAGATGCAAGCATGTATATATCTATACACTGTATATGTACACCCACTATGCTCTTTTTTGATACAGCGCAATGTTGTGCTTCAATTATAGGAGTTTATCTGTTAGGCCTCAGTGTGTCTGGACTTACCACTGTGGAAGGGGGCACCCTGGTTGCTCCTTTGAAACATCTGTTTTGTCATAACACAACATACCTCTAATGCAGGTCTATGAGGCGGAAGTTCTCTGAGGCAGTGTCTTTATTTTATTCACCTAACATGGAATGTATACACATGAACTATTGAATTGATTGTTATGCCTCGTACACACAGTGCAACTGTTGTACAACCGCATGTTCAACAATCGGCTGTTGGCGGTTGTGTCTAGAGTACCGACATAAGTCAAGTAATCGGCCAACAAAGCCCAATGTAGTGACGTGCTACCAGCGTATAACAAGGAAGTTCAGGTGAATGTGATTTGTGAATTAGGAACACAGGTTTACATGACCAAGCACTTCCTGGATTCAGAGCATGCGTGTTTGCACTTTCAACTTTTGTTGGCCCAACTTCTGTACACACGAGTCAACAGTCATACAGCGGCTTGTTGGCCAACAAAAGTTTTCTAGTTTGCTCAGCCAACTTCTGTTGTACGACTGTCGAACTTCGGCTGTTCTAATCGCGCGTAGTAACGGTCGGATTATCATACAACAAGCTGTTGTACGACCGTTGTTCTGCGACAGTTGCACCGTGTGTACGGGCCATAAGTCTGATGATATAGGATTGAATATACCTTTGTATTATATATCCATGAATTGTTATTTACTTTTTAAATTCGCATTATATAAAATTGTTAACTTCCTTACCCCGATGAAGGAGGTGAAATAGACTCTGAAATGCGTCGGATGAAGGATATCTCTTTTGTTTGTATCATGGTACAGTTAGTGAATTTTTACTATTATTAACATTCCATGCTATTGTTTTTAATACTTTTTGATATGAATAAAATATTTTTTTTACCTCTATAATTGTGATACGAGTTAAGTGCCTTAAAAGTCCAACACAAGGGGAATGTCTGTTTTATGTCTTATTATTAGGATGTGGCACTGTTTGAAGTAGATCACTGATATTATCCATTCCAATTGCAAATGGAATCTGAGCAACAGTGATAAATTGTCACCTTAGCTAGGATGCGGAGCATTGCTTCTAGCCAAACAAGCCGATACAAACAAAAACACAGTATGTCTACTACCTTTGTAACAAATAAACATAGGCAACAAGCCCTAAATTGCAACTTGACATGTGGACTGACTCAAGCTCTCTGTTTAAATTTGATTCTTAATGTATATATATTTAACACAGGCTGTATACTGTACATATATTTATACTAAATGAATCAAGTGGCTCAGTCTGATGTTTCAATCAGAGAGAGAGGGGAAAACATATGCTGGGCTTTGTTTAGAATAACCAAAGTGCTCTGCGATTCCTATGTCATGGGTGCGGACTGTATTAAATGCTTATTTGTAAAACAAAGAAAAAGAAAACAGATATAAAACAGTTGAAAAGCATATGAATTAAAATAAATTGAATAAAAATGTACCCCTTTTTAGGCCCCATTCACATGAGTGCAAGGGTTGCACACTGCCCAGATCAGCATATTTCTGAGCAGAGTATGGCCTGGTGTTTGCAATCAGCTGCAGCCCCTCAGCCTGTGCAGCTGAGTGCAGTGCTCCCCTGAAGGTGAGACAGGGAGAGCAGTGCCCAGAGAAGCACGGGTTGCCAGTAACGGTGAAGATGACTTGTGCGTACACCCTGATACCACAGAAACAGGCAGATGGATTGTAGACTGGCGTGCTTAAGTCCAGGAGGAGTTAGATAAAGCAAGTTTGTAAGCTGAGCTGTCATACACAGGAAGACAGATCTGCAGTGAAGTCAGTGAGCCAAGCCGGGGTCACTAACAGGAGCAAGCCAAGAGAAGAGTTAGAAGCACTAACCAGGTCAACCAGGAGAGCAGGATCACAGGTTAGGACAAGCCGGGTCAGAAACAGGTGGTCAAACAGGAATCACAGGAGTACAGGGGAGCTGAGAGATAATCCAGCAAGGTACCATTATCAGCAGCAGGTTTAAATAGCCCAGAAGAAGTCAGTGTTTGTCATGTTGTAGATTGTGCGTTCGCGCAGGCACGCATTCTTGCGAATCTGCGTTCGCCTGCTCGTACTGGCGTGTGCCTGTGGCGGCCATGATGGGTATTGGCAAATGTGATAGTTCTCCGTCTATTTCCCTGCCAGCACATAATTGCACATACAGTGATCACCTACAGTAATGGACAGATGAGTGGCGTTAGATGCAAATTGTTCATGCACAGGGACGCCCATCTGTCCCAGTTACACGCAAACAGCCGCTGAATGCAAACACCTAGCTGCTGACATACCTTGATTTGGGCAGTGAACAGCCCTGGAGGGCCATGTGAATGAGATCTTAAGATAGCAAAGTAGGTGTGTAAAAAAAAAAAAGATTGTTTATATGATGAAAACAGGGATCAATTAAAAAAAAAGGCGCATTGTTTTTCAAAAATAAACCTCTGACTTGTTGCATGTAATCTTAGTAATGGTAACCATGCCAGACATAGCAGAAGACCTGGGTCTTTAAAGCAGCACTCCAATAAAAAACAATTAATGTAGTTAAATATTTATTTAAAAAAAAAAGAAAGCAGTATTTTTAAATTCAGCTAGTATGTGTACCTGAATTGCTTTCAGTCTCGGTAATTCCCCTGCACAGCAGCACTTAAACTGGGAGAGGGAGAGGCAGGGCTGAGATCCAGTTAGGTGTCCTGAATGTGCAAGTAGTGACAAGGAGTGCATTCTGACAATATAGAGAGCAGAGAGATGACTCCATCAGCCTTCTGCTGCTCCTTTAATGTCAGATCACATGCTACGGATAGGGAGGTGACATAAATGTGTTGATTAACTGTAATAGAGAAAAGCTGTGTCACGGCTGGGTGAGCAGCACTGTTTAAATGCAATCCTTTTAACAGGCAAACGTCTCTCTTATAAGTATTTTAAGTTTGTTTTGAGACCTTTTTCTGGAGTTCAACTTTAAGAAATACAGATCAGCACTAGAAATGTACCATATACTGTATATGTATACGTACATCTATTTTCTGGGTGGTATATTGCTCTGAATAGGAGGCAGCAGCTGCAGACAATCATAGATAGATATTTAAACACTGTCTTTAGTGAAGGTAGAGATGATTTTATGGTGATAGATTTTGCCAGAAGCTGTTACTGCTGGCATTAAGCTTGGTTGGAAGAGATGCGTCCCTCTTGGGCCGCATACATATTTGGCCGGCACTGTCTCAAGAATAAAAAAAAATCCCTTAACATGTGTTTACCTTTAGCGGCGGCCAGGAACATGAAATCCAGAATCACGAGAGAGAAAATAGAGACGGAAAAGGAAAATATAGGAACATGTCTGCATTTTCCATTGCTGCACAAAATAACTGGGCGCCTCAGTTTTTGGTGGCCAAACTCCTTGAAATACATTGAAGTGTATGTAAATATTTGAATGTGAATTATCAATAAAAGGGCCAGTACATAACATTCTTTTTACTCATTTATGCAGTGGCTATGGTGCTTTATAGAGAACGCTACCATATACATTAGACCTGGCCCCTATTACAGGTAGCCTAGGTGGAAGCTTAACCATCAGTATGGTCCTACAATGTGCAAGTAAACCAGAAAGCCTGGAAAAAGCCCAATGTTGCAAGGCAAGGGTGCTACCTACTAATGCTTCCCAAACGTATTTATAGAAAAAGCTATTTTTTCTCTGAGTTGTAGAAGCTTCAGGAGTCAACTGGATCTAGAAGTGAGAAACAGGTCATTTTCGTGGTACCTGTTCAATGATAGAGGGCTTCATTGGCCAATAGTGCAGAATAGGAGGTAATAACAGGCTAATTACCAGATATGTATATACCTCAACCAGGTATGTGGTAGTAGTGACATCTTAGTTTTAGTTTAGGTTCACTTTAAAGCCTAAATGTACCTTCAGCTTTTATATCCTAGTTCAAATCAGGGTGCATTAAAGTGATTGTAAAGTCTTAAATGTTATTTTATTTTAATAACAAAGAGGTTTATACTTACCTGCTCTGTGCAGTGAATCCTCCTCTTCTCGGGTCCCACCCACCCCCTCCGGAGCTCTTGGCTCCTCCTCTGCTTGGTGTGCCACCATAGGAAGCCACACAGACAGTGAGGCGCGGCAAGGCTCAGTCCTGCCCCCATTCCCACGTCACAGGATTTGACCGAGAGCAACAGGAACCAATGGCTCCCATTGCTCTCAGCTAATCGGAGATCGGGGAAACTCGCTCACTGCCGGTACCATGTGACCATTGTGACCAATCACAGCAGGTCACATGGCAGTTGTAAATAATGAATGGTTTCCTTTCATGCCATCCATTGAGTAGAATTGTGTTGCTAGCTATGATTGGTCAGTGTGATCCTGTTTGTAACATGTGATTAGCTCTGGCCAATCACAGCTAATCAAAACAAACATTGAGTAAAATGCTTGCTTATAGCAATTTAATTCACTGCTATAAGCAATCATAATGTGTAAAAAATCCTGGTCACTTCCCCAGAGTAGTACAATGTTACCATGGTAACATTATATAGCTCTGGTCACAGTGTATAACCACTTCAATACAGGGCACTTTCCCCCCTTCCTGCCCAGGACAATGTTCATCTTTCAGCGGTCACAATTTGAATGACAATTGCGCGGTCATGCAAAACTGTACCCAAACTAAATTTTTATCATTTTCTTCCCACAAATAGAGCTTTCTTTTCTGTTTCAATCTGTTTATTCAAATTTCAAAATTATAGTTAGTCGTTGTAATGCAGTACAAAAAGAGTGCAAAACGGCTCTGACAACATAAACCGTAAACAAGAAGTCATCAACGATAGCCTTTTAAGAGTAAGGATTTAAAGTGGTTGTTAACCCACTTCTTATAAATCATCTTATCCCCTCTGTACTACAATACTATGTGTCCCTGTGCCTGTGTTATGTAAAAAAATCCGCCGCTCTGTACCTATATATGCTCTGTTCCCGGCGCTCACCTGACTTGTCAGCTCTCTCCTCTCTCCGCTCACAGATCCAGTGGGAGGAGCCGAGCCGTCCCGTTGACGTCAGCCAGGGAGGAGATGGAGAGAGGAGAGAGAGAGCTGACAATCAGCTGAGCGCCGGGAGTGCGCTCATATAGGTACAAGGTAGCGCATTTTTTACGTAACACAGACACAGGGACACATTGTATTGTAGTACAGAGGGGATAAGATAATTTATAAGACATTATGAAGGGGGTGGGGGCGGGTGCTGATACGAGCAGACAGGGAGGGGAGGGGGGATGAGGACAGAGGAGACACAGGAGTGCAGGCTGCAGGTGATGGAAGCACATACCTGTGACTCCAGTCTCACAGTTCTGCAATCATGCTAGATCATGGTCTCTATAGAGGGTGGAGGCCATAGCCAGGCAGGATCAGCCAGGTATTACAGGTAATATAGGGGGCCAAATGACATTTATAATATGCTTTAAGGGAACATTCCATAGAAATCCACCAGTGGGTATTAGAGACTGTGACAGAGTGGTCAACTATTACAAAATTATTATTGAGGAACATGTTAGTTTATAGGCCACTATTAGGTCAAACAACTCATGGACCTTACACTTTGTACATTTGGCGGAGGGGTCAAGCAGGACAGTGACCACCCACCCGTCCACCTAATTAACCTATAGGCATAATAATGGAATTTTAACAACCATAGTGACCATTTTGTAATCCAACAGTGGACTCCCCCCCCCCAAAAAAAAATAATATATATATATATATATATATATATATATACACAATTATTTTATCCTGAAAAAAAGTTTTTTAAGTGTGGCAGCGACATATCCTTTGCAGGACATCATTACAATACCTAGGTGGAAACCCCAAATTCGAGAAAGTGGCTCCGACTAGGGGGCCTATCTTGCAGTAAAGCAATGGAAGTAGCAAGATTAGAAAAAGAGAATGAAGTGAGTCAGAAAAGAGAACAAAGAGATGAGACCACACCTGTCCAGGAGTAAATAGAGCTTTCTTATGGTGGTATTTGATCACCACTGAGTTTATTTATTTTTTGCTAAACAAACTAAAAAAGACCATCATTTTTGAAAAAAAAATGTTTTCCTTTGTTTCTGTTATAAAATGTTGTTTTCTCCTTCACTGATGGGCACTGATGAGGCACTAATATTTAGAATTGATGGGCACTGATATGTAGCACTGATGGGCACCAATAGCCTACACTGATATGCAGCACTGATGGGACTGATAGGCGGCACTGATTGGAACTGATAGGTAGCACTGATGGGCACTAATAGGCAGCACTGATAGGCACTAATAGATGGCACTGATAGACAGCACTGATGAGGAGGAACTGGCAGTCATTACTGATGGGCACTGGTTGGCACCTGTGAAGGGCACTGACAGGCATTACTGATGGGCACTGATTGACACTTTGATGGGCACTGGTTGGCACTTTGATGGGCACTGACTGGTGATTTGGGTGGGCACTCTGAGATTCTGGGTGGGCACTGATTGGCATTGTGGTGGGTGTGATGATATCACGTGTGAAGCACACATGAAGTAATGATATCACGTACGAGACGCAAGCAAGACTGACTCCATCTTGGAAGGGGATTTTATTTTGTCAGCAAGAATGGCCAGCTAAGTTTTAAAACTGTCAGTTTCTAACCCAAACTCCTCACACCCCCTCCCTTCCTGTCCAGATTTCAAAGGGCCACCTGGACTATGCTATCTGAAAGCCAGAAAGAGAGGTCTGATTCTGTTTATTTTAACAGCCATAAACCAAACTGATGTTCAAACATGCGAGCACCATAAATCACACAGGCAACTCTAACCTCAGAGTGACCCTATCCCTGTCTTAAAGCTTACCAAAAATACATACAGTTCATAACTTCAGTTAGGAACATGACATAGCAATAACACGTAAATATTTGAACGCAACATTTCAAACCGAATGATTCAAATGTAAATGTCACACCCTTTGAACATAAGGAGAGGCAGAACTGGTGTGTTCCCTTCCCAGGGTCCTGTCGTGCTTGGACTAAATTTAAAGCCCTGTATATGATGTATAAATGCCAATGGTCCCAAAAAAGTGTCAAAATGGTCTGACATGTCCACCACAATATCGCAGTACCGCTAAAAATCGCAGATCACCGCCATCACTAGTAAAATATAAAAAAAATAAATCAAAACCCCATAAATGAATTCTCATCATTCATAAATGCAGCAACTTTTGCGCAAACTAATCAATAAACGCAGATTGTTTACTGTTAAAAAAAACCCAAAAAACGCAAATTGCAATTTTTTTTTTTACCAAAAACATGAGCAAGAATATAAATTGTCCAAAACCAATGAAAAAAAATAGTTTTTTTTATATTTTTTTGGATTTGTATTTTAGCAAAAAGTAAGAAAAATTTTTTTTTTTTTTTCAAAATTGTCGCTCTTTTTTTGTTTATAGCAGCGATCGGAAATGATGCAGAGGGGAACAAATACCACCAAAATAAAGCTCTATTTGTGGGAAAAAAAGGACGCAAATTTTGTTTGGGTACAACACCGCACGACTGCGCAATTGTCAGTTAAAGTGACGCAGTGCTGAATTGCAAAAAAGTGCTCTGGTCCTAAACTGGGAAATCCTTCCGGGGCTGAAGTGGTTAAAGTGGTTGTAAAGTCTTTACAACCACTTTAACCTACAGGTAAGGCATATATAAGGCATACTTGCATAGTTTAGGAAATATGCATTGTAATAGCATGTGCCAACATCATCGGCACATGCGCACTGAAGAATCGCCCCCCCGGGGTGACCCAGGGTGCCGTTACTTCTGTAACCATGCCATAAATGATGGCTCCCATGTGCATGCGTGGGTGTGGGGAGTGACTTCAGCGCGGCTCTGCCAATCACAGCGCTGGAGCCTGCGCTATGATTGGCCGGAGCCGCGGACCAGGAAGTGGCCGGTCACAGCGGTGTGTCGAGACCGCTGCAAAAGCTTTGTTCCAAGGCAATTATTTCATAATGAGCTAGTATGTGATGCATACTAGCTCAATATGGCTTTCTCTTGCAGGGTTTTTTTTTGGGGGGGCGGGGAGCGGAGACTTGACAACCTCTTTAAAGAACATTATTTTTTTTATCAAGTTGTTATGGATAAAGTTCTACTTTATAAAACACAAGGCATTGTCAGAGCCTGAATCATTTACTGTAATATAATGTGTGATTTGGCTTTATATTTATCTCACTTATGTCAAACTTTACTCTTGTACAGTGCATAAAGTATGGAAGAAACCAATAACATAAAATGGCATTGCAAAACTGTGGCCACACCTGGGTTAATAGCTTAAAGAGGTCCGGAGCTCTTCCCTGTGCCCTCTAATATAGTGAAGAAAAGAGGAACAAAGGACAACTGGGTCTCTTAAACTTCCACACTTAATTCCTAAAGCCTGAAATAGCTGGACTTGCTTGGGGTATCTGAAATTAGGGAAAGAGCCTGAAGCGACAATACAAAAATATTTTCCAGTACAGCTCTGTAAAAGTGTTTCTCTCCTTTGCTATTAGGTCTGGGGAATGTCACCTTTCTTGGCCTGAAATACCCAGAATTCCACTGGTAATGCCAACCATCTTCAACATCGGCACAGAACACACCGTTCCATTCTCAACACAAACAAGTACAACCAAAACTTAAATAAAAAACAGACTTTAAGTGTATCTAGGGGAAAAGGAATAGAAACTTTCAATAACATAACATATACACCGATCAGACATAACATTATGACCAATGACAGGTAAAGTGAATAACACGGATTATCTCATTACAAGGGTATCGGAAAGATGGTGGGTCACATTTGGCAGCAAGTGAACATGTTGTCCTTGAAGTTTATGTGTTGATGAAAAAATGGGCAAGCATAAGGGTTTGAGCGACTTTGACAAGGGCCAAATCATAATGGCTAGACGACTGGGTCAGAGCAACTCCAAAACTGCAGCTCTTGTGGGATGTCCCTGGTCTGCAGTGGTCGGGACCTACAAAAAGTTTTCCAAGGAAGGAGAACTGGCAAACCCGTGACAGGGTCAAGGGCGGCAAAGGCTGGCTCATATAATCAAATCCGATAAAAGAGCTACTGTAGCTCAAATTGCTGGAAAAGTTAATGCTGGTTCTGATAAAAAGGTGTCAGAACACACAGTGCATTGCAGTTTGTTGTATATGAGGTTGCATAGCCACAGACTGGTCAGGGTGTGCATGCTAACCCATGTCCACAGCCTACAATGAGTACGTGAGCATTAGAACTGGAACACGGAGCAATGGAAGAAGGTAGCCTGATCTGATTAATTCTAGAATGGTTTGAGAAACACAACATCAAGGTTTTAACTTGGTCTCCAAATTCTTCAGAACTCAATCCAATCGAGTATCTGTGGGATGTGCTGGAAAAAGTCAGATCCATGGAGGCCTCACCTCAGAACTTACAGGACTTAACAGATCGGCTACTGACAGCTTGCTGCCAGATATCACAGCATACCTTCAGAGGTCTAGTGGAGTCCTTGCCTTGATGGGTTATGGGAAGTGGCATAATGTTATGGCCGATTGGTGTATATCGGAAGAAAGTGTCATTAAAGGGTGAGAGCAGAGGAACAGCTAAGTACACAACTGAAGCAAATATATACAAAGGGGGGATTTACTAAAACTGGAGAGTGCAAAATCTGGTGCAACTCTGCATAGAAACCGCTAGCTATCAGCTTCCAGGTTTTATTGTCAACGCTTAATTGAACAAGCAGGTGTTGGAAGCTGATTGGCTAGCATGCAGAGCTACACAAGACTCAGAATGCTCTAGTTTTAGTAAATCAACACCAAAGGGTTTCACCTGCCAAAACATTTTTAAAGCTGTATGCATTTTCTTCAGATCCATCCATGTCCACTTGATTTATGACAACTGTGCCATTGTCTGGTCTTTAGACTGCTAGTGAACATTACAACTCTTCCTCTACCAGCTCACCTAAGTACCAACCCTCCAACCCATCTACGTACAGAGCATGCATTGCCACTGCAAGCCTTACATTAGCTTTCAACTGGCTAGTGTCAGCTCAGTGCAATAGAGGATTTCAGGTAATTGTGGTTGCTGGATAGTATCATTCCATGAACTGGATGTGAAATTACATATTTGGTGAGACTTCTTCTATTAAAGTGGAACGACAGTCAAACCATAACATGAAAGACTGTGCACAGTAGTGTGGAAACATCAAAATATTCATACAAGCAGTTAAAGCAGAACTCTGGTTGAATTTTTTTTTTAGTTTGGTATAGGGGAGGGAAAGGTTAGAACCATTGTTTTACAGCTGTTTTTTTAATGCTGTCAACGTTCCAGAGAGAATTAATCTGACTTCCTGCCCAAAGACCAACCAAGAGAGGAGAAATCTAACCAAACGGAATACAGATGACAAAAAACAACTGACAGAGGTTCTATCCCTTTTTCCACACCATCCAAAATGGACAAAATGATTTGGTTACAGGCCCCACCTCACTGGTCTTTGTTTCGACTTCACAGCTTTGCCTCAATTTATCGAAAATGAGAAGGAAAGATATTTGGATGGATTTAAGCTCTAAATGAAAAACAAAATCCCTGTCCCAATATTAGTACTTCAGAGATTCTAGGTGCACATATCACAAATAGTTCACAGAAACACATTTATTTAAAAACACATGCAAATAAAAATTTTGTTGCCATGGTCTTTTTTTTATCATCCTTTCAGGACTGTGCATCATTCTTTAGTGTAGGGGTTACCTAGAGTTGTGCTTTAACATTGGGTTTTCTCTTTGATATTTAAGCTATATAGTACCTGCCAAAGGCTCCATATGTGTTGACAATCCGTAGAGGGTTGAATGACGTGTTCATAAGTTGTTTGGAGCTCATAAGGTTGATAACAACAGGGATACTGAGGTAGGCAATGAGGACACCCAGAGACACATGTAGAATCTGGCGGATGTATGAACCTAAATGAAAATGGCTTGGTTAGCTCAGCTTCCCAAAAATGTAACCTAAAATTTTCAAAAGTAGAATGCCAAACTCAATGGCTGTTCTGGTTGAGGAGCCTAAAACCAGAGCTCTCAGAACTGGATTTCGGTATTTCCAACAATGGCTGTTGTAGCCTAGGGCAGCAGGTCTTCCAGGAGTGGCACAAAGCTTCCCACACATCATATTGCAGTAACACAATCCTATGTATAATAAAAGGTTCTAGACTATCGCCCTGCCTGCCAAAGCAATACGTCCAGGTCCTCATTATTCCATAATTAGTCAGGCAGAAGAAAGACACGTCTATTGAGTTCAGCTAAAGAACAAAAATACATAAAATAACCTGCATCCTAAATACCATAAACCTGTATTTGATCCAGAGGAAGATGAAATATCCCTTATTAACCATGATCCCATTTTCTTTATCTCTCGCCATCCTCTAAGAACCCCCTGGATCAACAATCTAGGGTGGTTATATGTTATTTAGAAACACATCCAACCTTTTTTGAAACCTTTTTTTGACTAGAACCAGGTCCTACGGAGGACTGTTCTACATCCTCACAGTTTTTACTGTACCATAGAGAGGTTAAACCTACCTTTCTCAAGGAAAAAAGAGATCATCCGTGTCCTCTGCAATGATCCTAAAGTGAATAACTTTTCACAAGGTTTATTATATGGGCCATTTATGAATATACTGTATATATATATATATATGTTGCTGAGGCTTTGTTCATGCACACCCGTGCAAGCACCATGTTTGCCGACACAGGGATGCACAGGTGTTCCATGCATCCCTGTGCCTGCAGCCCCATTTATGTCAACTTGGATTCAGCGGCTGCCCAGGCACAGCTGTTGCTCCCACTCTAACAGCCGTGCGGGTGCATGTCCCCAAACGCACACTGTCTGCGTTCGGGGCTGTGCACCCGCACCCACAATGATGTCAAATTGGGAGTAATGGCTGTATCTGTGCAGCTGCTGTGTCCCAAAGGACATGAATGGGACTGCTTGCGTGGAACACTTGTGCATCCCTTTGTTGGCAAACACAGCCCTTTCCAAGGGTGTATGCTGTACTACGCTCATGTGAATGAGGCCTAATCCTGCAATATGCATGCATTTGTACTTATAGCTTGCCCACTCTGGGCTTGTACACCTAGAACTAAGCTGCTAGCAAAGTGGCGAAGAAGGATGACAGCATGTTGTAACCTAATTTATCAGAGGCAGGTGTAAGACACAGAAGGGGCAAACTGCCTTTTCAACAACTGCGCCCCCAGCATCGGTGAGCCCTGTCTTATGTGGTCTTATCTTTGCTGTTGAAGAAGAATGAAGGTCCAGCAACACATTATACCATGCGCAAAAAATTCATGCTACTCTATTGCAGATTCATCAAGACAAGGGGGAATTCAATATAAAAAAAAAGGTTAACGTATTTCAAACCTGTACTGGGTCTTAGTCGTAAGTTGCAGGGATGAAACACGTCTACCTTTTGGGTACATTGGTTTCCCTCTTGCCTTGATGGATCTGCAATAAAGTAACATGAATTCTATGAGCATGGTACCGTGTTGCTGGACCTTCATCCATCTTCAACATTATCTGACAGTGTGTGCAGCTGTGGTCCAGGCACAGGTATTTATTTGTCAGGTTGGAGCATCACATATTTATTTTGAAGTTTGAACTTATCTTTACTGTGGAGGTTCTCAATTATCCAGGTCATTGAATAGCATATTTAATAGTAGTCATCACCTTCAACATACTTTGTTTTGTAATGTTGAAAGACATCCAAGGATCCTCCTCAAATACATTTCAAGAACATACCCCAACATTTAGCTACATGAGTCACCCACGGAGTAAGAAATGATGGAATATGTTCCCCAGGCTCATTTAAACTGAGGAACGTCCTTGGATTAGTAGCAAAAAGACTTCAACAACACAGAGCAAGTCCAGTTGAGTGGCTCTTGGATGGATAACCTTCCAGCAGAGCCAACCAATCAACAGTCTAATCGTTGTTCCTCCCCTCTGATTTTTTTTCCAGATTTGTATTATTTCATCATATTGCACGCAGCTACACCACTTTTCACCGCTTTTCTCACAAGATTTCACTTTCCTAACTTGAAATTTTGCATTTTTATAAACCTTCAGAAAAAACAGCCATGGAAAATGGTAAATGCCTTATTTTGTCAGCTGCTTTATAAGTAGCTGCCTGTGTAGTCACCCTCTAGTACAATATGGTGGCAGACCAGCGTACACTAGGCACAGTGGTGGGAACTGTTATGGCATTATGGGAATTAGCCTTTTAGTTGATTCAAACCTGCAGATTTCCCGGCAATGGGAATCTGCGTGCAATAATGCTATGGTCAGCTCTAGTGTAGTAACAAGAAAAACAGTATTTTCTGGCTGTTTAGCTTTGCACTGAGAACACTTGGGAACATTTTCATTCCTGTACCATCCTGCCACTACTGCACATGAGAAAGTTTCTGCAAGTGATAGATGGGGCAGGTTGGTGGTCTAAGCTCAGCTGACCAATGACCAAAACCTGTGCCAGTGCCAATTCACAGGAATATGGGATGTGGCATATCTCTTGGACATTTCTGACAGCAACATATAATCAAACAGGTCCTTCTGGCTCTTCCATTCTAGGAAAAGAAAAAAACATACTGTAGGTAAAAAAAACCTATTTGATATTGATTGTCTTCAACTGTCAAAGTCTTCCAGAGAGTTTTGGTAATGAATTAGGGTCCATGTACACTGGCTTAAAAAACGCTGCTTCTACAGGAGTTTAGCCTTTTGCCTGTAGTTTTAGGCCCCTTTCACACGGGCAGCTGTTCTGCCGTTGCTAAATGCAAGCCAGATGCCAGACTCCAAAACACGATTACTTGCATTTGTACATTCTGATTAGCCACGATTATGTTCGTTTACATGCAGCTACGTTTAGCTGCAGTGGAAACATTCTTGACATTTCTGAAGTGCTTTCTATGGATTTTCTATGCTTGTTGCCGTTGCTATCCGTAGGTGACACAGTGCACTGCTTTTACCTGCAGATACGTGCAGATAGCTGCATTACATCGTTCCTGGACGCATTCAAATACATTTTTTCTAATCGTTCAAAATCATCTGTAACAAAACCGTTGCTAAATGCAGAGTGTGAATGGGGCCATAGGAAAGCATTGTCACAGTATAGTTGCGGTAGATAACTTCACCTATCCGCAGCTAAAAGCTGGATTCTATCCATCCGTGCGAAAGGTGCCTTAGAGGCATATTTTAAGCGGAGCATTTAGAGGCAGAAAAGAAAACCCCTCTGTTTTGCGTTTTTGAGACCAGTTTTCTGGCAGAAAAAAGATAAAGGCTTCTAAACGCTAGTACAAAAAACACTCAAAATTAGCGTGTTTTTTTTTCTGCCAGGAGCACTGCCATGTTTTTAAGCCAGTGTGCATGGACCCTTAGGCATTTACTTTTAAGGGTCCATATTTTTAAAGAGGAAATAAACCCTGATGGGTTTTACTTCCTCTATATTCCCCTGCAAAGTAGAAATTTAATGGGCTACTATGCAACGCATAGTAGCCCATTATGTGTCACTTACCTGCAAACAAAGCCTGCGATGTCCCCTGTGCTGGCAGCGTCCATTTTCAGACCCTCTTCCTTCCGGGGCTGTGACTCCGTTGCTGTGACTGGCTGGAGTTTTGGGACGATACTCAAGCACGCGGAGCTGCCAGTCACCGCCTGATCTCGGAGGCCGTTTCTTCACTGCGCATGTGCCGAAATGACGTCGGCACATTCAGAACACTTTATATCTCCTAAACCATGCAGGTTTAGAAGATATGCAGGGTACCTACAAGTAAGCCTTATAGGCTTGAAAATTTAAAATTTGAATACTTCAGCGCCTAGGATCACTTAAGGGAACAGTATTAGCAGTTTATGAGCAGACTGTGAATGTTACTCTGAGGCACTATACCAAAAGTGCCCCCACCAAATGATATGGCCAGCTGCAGTGACCCAATGTTGAGTGTCCACAAATAAAATTTAAAAAATTAAAATCACCACGCTTAGCCAAACGTGTAATCTATAAAGCCTGTTTGCATAGTCCTTTCAACTGATATTTTGCAGGGAATAAACCAGTATAGACCATCCCAACTGTGATGGCAAATTGCTTGTGCTCAACAGGACATAAGTGCTGCAATTGTGCTTGCTGTGCCCCACATGGATATACACTCACCCCCACTCCGGTGACCACCTATCTCTAGCGTGGTCTGATAAAGCTTAGTGGGGTTGCCCCCAAAGGGCTTTTCCGGTAAGGTGCGCTCCAGTGGTTACTCCATTGCATACATCTCCATAGATATGAAAAGAGAAACAACAAGTAACAAATAACGTTTTTCTAAATTTATTCACCATAAAACAAATTAAAATCAGGTAAAATGTATACTCACATTTGTGGGTGCCTGTAAGTCCTGGCACTGAACATAAGGGCAGCCGACTTTCTTATTGGGGAAATCAGCCTGTTTTGGCGTGTATACACCGGTCGTATATATGCCGGTTCCTGTGTATTTCCCCGTCTCGGCGCAAGCGGAAGTGCGTCGTGATGACACAATCAAACCACAACGCGTTTCAGCCTATGGGTAACGGCCATCATCAGGAAGTTCTGATTCCGCCATGTTGGTGAAGGGCATTTATACCCTCACCACACTGTCGTATTGCCGGTTTAACTAATTAGTGTCAGCTGCCGTTAGGTTGTGCAGTGGTCACAATCTAGGGCGTAAATATCAGTACATAATACAAAATGAACAAACTTATATACACATGTTAAAATTTTAAATATAATATAGGAGTTGCCTATTTTCCGGGGGGTTTGCCTAGTATGTGTAGTATGAGCCAGAAGGGGCCCTCTGGTGGCCAATAATTGTTAGTTAATGACTGTGTATTTTGGTTACTGGAACATAGTCACTCATAAGATCTAAAAAATATCAAATGCGTGATTACGAGTGAAGTGAATGTGTATGGTGCCATAGTGGGGCGCGGCCATCTTGCTCACAAACATTTTTCCACACAGACAGCAGCAGCGAGCAGACTCCTCATAGAGGAGCGCAAGGAGGAGGAAGGAAGGGAGATCTAGCCTTCCTCAAACGGGCAGAGCCCGCGATCTTTGCGTATTGCTGTGTCAGTTTGGATGCCAGCACAATGAGTGCTTTTTAAATGAACTTTATTTTTGCTTGAATAAACAACTCTTGAAACCCAAAATACTACACTATCCTGGATCCTTTTTTCTTATCAATATCCCTACCGAGAACCACCCGGAACTCAGGGACTGGACTCATCAAGGACGGGACCGAACAGGAACACCTGGAAGGAGGAATCCACCCTAGGAAGGAGTGACCACAGGACACCGGAGAGACAACAACAAAGACCCCATTTACCAAAGGCGCATCACCCCAGTAGGGTTAAGAAGATTCTGGTAAGTGAGGGCACAAGCGGGGAGCATCAGTGGAGTCACCATTTTCTGTGTTAGAGGACACACACGGAAAGTCACCTTTTGAATGCAGTATATTGATTTAAGGATACACCTGTAATCAACTTCTTCCCTTACTGACCTATACACATCCTAAAGACCCCTAGAGGAAGTCATACACCAGTGGGGCATTTTGCAGAATATTGTGGTTGATTTATGAAGGACGCCATCTTTCACGAATTTTTACGGACACCATTTTTTTTCGGACTTTTCACGGACACTGACTTTTACGGACATTTTCACAAATGTTGTTTTTATTTCACATTTTCATAGTTATGATTACTAACACATAGAGACACTTCTACTGATTGGAACACAATCACTAATTTCGTGAAAGAGTGCTTTGTATGTGTATGCATAGGTTTTTACGGACTATTACGGACACTTGGATTTCTATGTTATTTATATTTTATTTAATTC
>BLSH010000676.1:272324-288228 GCA_018402905.1 Glandirana rugosa
GGGTAAGAAGATTCTGGTAAGTGAGGGCACAAGCGGGGAGCACCAGTGGAGTCACCATTTTCTGTGTTAGAGGACACACACGGAAAGTCACCTTTTGAATGCAGTATATTGATTTAAGGATACACCTGTAATCAACTTCTTCCCTTACTGACCTATACACATCCTAAAGACCCCTAGAGGAAGTCATACACCAGTGGGGCATTTTGCAGAATATTGTGGTTGATTTATGAAGGACGCCATCTTTCACGAATTTTTACGGACACCATTTTTTTTCGGACTTTTCACGGACACTGACTTTTACGGACATTTTCACAAATGTTGTTTTTATTTCACATTTTCATAGTTATGATTACTAACACATAGAGACACTTCTACTGATTGGAACACAATCACTAATTTCGTGAAAGAGTGCTTTGTATGTGTATGCATAGGTTTTTACGGACTATTACGGACACTTGGATTTCTATGTTATTTATATTTTATTTAATTCTCTTAAGAATCTTAAGTATTTTACCCACACCCACACATATGGTTGATGGTGTATAACACACATAAAAGGTTCATGCATTTTTAATTAAGCCCATTTCATTTTTGATAGTGACAGCGCCATCTCCTGACATACTGGTTCCATAGTGGGGTGATGTTAATAAAAATAATAATAACGGGAATATGAAATTAATAAGTGGTTGCATAGTTCCATGAGGGGCACAGCAAGCACAATTGCAGCACTTATGTCCTTATTATAGGCTTACCTGTAGGTCAGGGGTGTCAATCTGGCAGCCCCCCAGCTGTTGCAAAACTACAAGTCCCATCATGCCTCTGCCTGTGGGAATCATGCTTGTAATTGTCAGCCTTGCAATGCCTCATGGGATTTGTAGTTCCGCAACAGCTGGAGGGCCGCCAGTTTGACACCTGTGCTGTAGGTTAAAGTGGTTGTCACGGGTTGACAACCACATTAAGGGCCTTGTCAATTAATTTAAACAATGATATCTAATCATACAAGGTTATAACAAAGCAACCATCCCCAGAATCCCATTAGGTGTGCTTCTTCTCTAGGTACATTTTGCTGCAGGGTTCAGAAGAGAGATACACATTTAAAAAAGACCAAAGCTTCTGTACATTTGCTTTAGCACATAGTTCATGAGCACCTTGAAGGCATGTGCTGTATAAACAAAATATAGTAAAAGTAATAATCCATGGTGGTGACCGTTTGTAATGGCAGCATGTTGCTGCACAATCCATAAGCTTTTGTGTGGTATAGAAATTGATATAAACTGAGGTGTGCTTGGCACAGAGTCAATCAGAAGTCAAGAGTCCGTGTGTAAAGTGCCCTAAAGTAATGCACAGAAATTGACTTAAAGGGTATGTAAACCCTACCAATGAACTACTCTTATTTGCTTCCTTTTTGCCTGTTAGTTATACTATGAAGTGTTTTGGTATTTTTGTTTGATAAGAGCAAAAAAAAATAGTTGTTGATCCTGCCAGAAATCTTGTCTATTTCTGTAGTTGTGTGTTAGGCTAGGTTCACACTGCTGCGGTGCGGGAACCCTGCGAATTCACTGCGGGTTCCCGCATCGCAGGTCTCTGATCGGCAGTTCACACTGCCATATGCGATCTCTGGGGAGTGTCAATACAATGTTAATGACACCCCCAAATGAGTACGCATATCGCACTGCGAACTGCAAACTCGCACAGGAATCGGATCGCATGGTGTGAACCACCGTGCGATCCGATTCGGACCCTGCGAAAAAAAAGGGTCCTGTGCGAGTTTGCTCCGATTGCGATGCGAATTCAGCCATACAATCTCTATGGCTGATTTTGCATCGCACAGAGATCGCATGTGGTTCACACTGCAGTGCGGTGCGAAATCATATGCGATCTCTGTGATCGGAGCAGTGTGAACCTAGCCTTACAGTGAAAATACTGCTCCATAGGTACACTACAGTGAGTGAACATTGTTATTTTACGACATGACTTGTGTTAGTGGCAGGATCACAAGGTGAAAATAAAGAGAAAAAAAGCTTAAAAAGTAAAATAATATAGCCACCACATCTAAGGACTGGTAATCGGTAATATATTACACTTTTTTTTTGCTCTTGGGTTTAGATACATTTTAACCACTTCAGCCCTGGAAGGATTTCCCACTTTAGGACCAGAGTGCTTTTTGTGATTCGGCACTATGTCGCTTTAACAGACAATTGCGGGGTCGGTGGTATTTGATCACCTCTATGTCATTTCTGATCGCCGCTACAAACAAAAGAAGAGCGACAATTTTGCAAAAGAACCCAAATTTCTTACTTTTTGCTAAAATACAAATCCAAAAAAAATATAGAAAAACTTTTTTTTCCATCGGTTTTGGCCGATTTATATTCTTCCTCATATTTTTGGTAAAAAAAAAATAGCAATCGGCGTTTATTGAATGGTTTGCGCAAGAGTTGCAACGTTTACGGGCGATGAGAATTAATTTCTGGGGTTTTTATATTTTTTACTAGTAATGGCGGCGTTCTGCGATTTTTAGCAGTACTGCGATATTGCAGCGGACACGTCGAACCATTTTGACACTTTTTTGGGACCACTGGCATTTTTTTACAGCGATCAGTGCTATAAAAATGCACTGATTACTGTGTAAATGGCATTGGCAGTGAAGGGGTTAACCTGCAGGGGGCGCTCTAAGGGATAACTGTGTGTGGGCTGCCCTGGCTGGGGAAAGGGGAAGATCACGGCTTCCATATAGAGGAAGCCTGTGATCACCGCCCTTCCCCCTCTATGAGAAAGGAGATCCGTGTTTACTTACACGGACCTCCGTTCTCACACTGCGGGGGGGCCATCGCGAGTAGCCAGTGGCGATCGAGTCCGCCCTACCCGCTCCCTGCCCCCCCCCCGGACACAGTGAGCGTGCCTCCGGCGTAGGGTTACCACATCATCCCTTTAATCCAGGACACATATGAATTACACAGGTTATGAGGCTAATTAAATGCAGATAAGGCATCAAGTGAGTTTAATTACCACCTTAATCAGCCACAGAACCTGTGTAATTTATATGTGTCCTGGATTAAAGGGATGATGTGGCAACCCTACTCCGGCGACACGCGCTCACAGCACTAGTTATCACAGCCATCGTCATATGACGGCGGTTTGCAATAAGGAGCCACTCTGTCTGTTTTGATACAGCAAAACGCTCACCAACGCCATACCGGCATTTTTGACGCCAACACTTTTAGTTTGAAAAATAGCAGAGGATTTTTTTTCTTAAAAAAAAACGCCTACTGACGCTGACGCTCACTAACGCCAATGTAAAACGCCTACACCTGTGTATGAGGCCTAATAAAACAAAATATCAATGGAAGTGCAGAGCTAAGCCTTGTTCATATAGGCGTATCCATGTGTACATCTGTGTGAAGGGCCGTCTTTGCCCAAGCGGGATGCACAGGTATTCTGTACATCCAAGTGCAGGCAGCCCCATTCATGTCTACTGGGACACAGCGGCCGCATGGACAGATCGGCTGCTGTGTCTGTGCAGCTGCTGAGTCCCAATAGACATGAATGGGACTGCCTGCATGCTAATGCATGGAACACCTGTGCATTGCATGCAGGCGCAGACTGTCCTTTGCATTAGTGTATGCATAGCCATGTGAATGAAGCCTTAGCAGTAAGTTCAGCTCAGGTTCACAGATATGTCCACCAGAAAACCCAGGGATGTAACAAACCAGTGTGTGTGTGAAACCGCTCAATGGCATTAACTAAAATAAAGTATCACCTTTACATAAATTTGTCCTTTAAACATTAGACCCCATACTCTTTTTCTTTGTCAGACAAGAGGCTCCAGAGCTATAGACACGGTACAGAGGAAACATTATTGCTGTTATTCTGTATATATATTGTGAGCCAAATTACTTCTTACAAGGCCTCATTAGAAACAGAAAATAAACAAGGAAATGCTGTACTATGAACTATTTATTTGACATATTTCCAATGCTGTTCATGTGTATACAATAATTTATCTCATGTGAGAAGTAAACACGAGATTTATACAATTCTCTGCTTATGTGAAGCCTTGTACAACATCTAACACCAATCTTAAGTCCCATGATTGGGTCAGCGACACCTTGCACAACAGCTCACTCCAATCATAGGTTACATAATTGGTTTAGCAAATATTGAAAGTTAAAGTAATAGTTATGCATAAACCTCAATAAAAAAACATGTTTTAACTACCAAAAGTGTTATAATACAGTAAGCCTTTCATTCTACCCTTAATTATCAATTTTGAGAGTTGGGAGGTGGGTAAGGGTGTCACAGACAGAAGATTATCCATTTTGGAGGAGTCATCCTTCAGTCTTGTCATAGATTAAAGAAGAATCAGCCATTATTAAGGTCTGTCTGTCTGTACAGCAATCAATCATTTTGGAGGACCAATTCTTTATTAATTTCACAATTTACACAGCAATCAACCACCTTGGAGGAAACATTTCTCCAATGTGGTCAATTGCTTCTTCTGTCTGTGACACTATTACACCATGGTGTCACGAACAGAAGAATCATCCATTTTGGAGGTGTCGTCCTTAAAGAGGAAGTAAACCCAGATGGGGTTTATTTCCTCTACTTTCCCCTGCAAAATATATGCATAATGGGCTACTATACATCGCATAGTAGCCCATTATGAGCCACTTACCTGCAAATGAAGCCAGCGACGTACAACGCTGTCCCCAGTGCTGGTGGCGTCCATCTTCAGCCCCTCTTCCTTCCGGGGCCACGACTCCGGCTCTCTGACTGGCCGGAGTCGCATGACGTCACTCCCGCTCATGCGCACGGAAGCCGCCAGCCACGGCACGATCACAGTGAAGAAATGGCACGGAGGCCGTTTCTTGACTGCGCATGTGCCGAAATGACGTCGGCATCAGCAGTACACTGCATATGTCCTGAACCGTGAAGGTCTGGGAGATATGCAAGTCACCTACAGGTAAGCATTATCATAGTGCTGACTCCCCTATCATATTAGCTGATCCTGAGAGCCCTGTGGTCTGTGCAGTCTGTGTCACTAGCAGCTTTCCAATTCTCCTCTGCCTTTTTTCAACCCCCCCCCCCCCCGTCAGTGCATAGTCTCTTCTCTGCTCTCATAATTAACTTTTAAAGCCCCCATCCCCTGTGTATTAGAACAAGTATATATATGTTATAACACAGGCGCAGGGGAACATATTGTGCTAATAAAGAGGGAATGGGAGCATTGTATACAAGTGGCTTAACAACCACTTTAAGTGTTGTCACAGATTAGAAAAATCAGCCATTATTGAGGGATGTCATAGTTTGTGCAGCAATCAACCATTTTAAGGAACTTACTTTGCAGTCCACAGAGCAGTTAACTATCTTGGAGGACGCGTTCTTCAGTGATCTCACAGACTAACCAAGTTATGTCACAGACTGAAGAGGAGGTATACACTTTGTAGGCATTATGCCATGATGACATCAAAGACTAAAGAGTAGATGGCCCTTCTGGGATAATCATGACAAGGCAGCCAATATGACTCTGTGATGTTAAAAGTACTTATTTTAACCAATACAAAAAATTTGGTCATGGGTTGGACTTCCATGCATCTGTTTTTCTTGAAGAGGAATCCTACATTAATTTAGGCACAACACTCAAACAAAATAAGAAGGCGCACCAGCCTAGTGCATTACTGTATACCTCGTTTAATAAATGTTAAAAGCCAAATGTACTCACAAAAGAAGAGAGACACTGGCTTTACATGAGCAAATGCAACCCAATGTCGGTCCATCGAGTAGGGCTTACTTGATGGACTGACGTTGGGTGGCATTTGTTCATGCATTAGGCTGGTGCGCCTTCTTCCTTTTTTTGTGTTTTAGTTATGGTTACCTTGAACCGAAGAAGGCAGCAAGGATACTGTGTACAATTTGGTGGTTCCAGTCTGTAAATACCTGTAGTCGGTCATTTGGTGGTTCAAGATGCTAGAATCGCCCATTTTGGTTCCATGAGGCTGGAATACCTGGAAGAGTAGCATGCCAGTAGCACTGACTTTGTTTACACTTTATTGATGAACAACATGGTACTCATCTGCCCTTTGCTGTATCCCATGCTAAACACAAACTGATACATAACAGAATTCAAAAGACAAATACAGTTATTCCAAGGAAGAGACGACGAGATTCAGTTTTTGGAATGTAGGATTTTTATGTAAACCCAAAATGACCCGTGAGGATAATTTAGTACAAGGCCATCTTCATCAGCTGATTCTTTAGCAGAAGTTGTCAAGGTAATGGAAATAAACGATCCTTGACTAAACACACCAAATTCCACTTAACATGGACTTTTCATTAATGAGTGGAATTATTCTTCTTTTACAAAAACAAAGAATACATCTAAACTTGCAATTTAATCCACCCATGGGCTTACCATAACTTTTCGGAAGTCTGCCTCCGTTGGCGTCTTGTCTTTGGATCTTGGCCACTTGATGTTTGACTGACCCATCCTTGGAGCTGAACAGGAAGCTGTAGCTGGCATCATCAAAACAGGCGAGACATGGCACAATGGTAAGCCAGTTTAGGAAGCTGAGGTTACCACTGAGGATAAGAAGAACCTGAAAGACATAAAAATAAGGATTTATGGAGGGAGTGAGGTGTCACACTCTTGGGAAAATGGAAATAGATCCAAGAGTTGTACTAAGGCTGAATTATAGGTAAACAGCTTCAAATAGTATTAAAAACTCTCAGTTTTTTAATGTTTCTCTATAGATACACTTCATTAGCTGAACTATTCTATTTTCCATGTGCTTCTGAAAATCTTTACTTCAATAAATATTGACTGTAAACCTTTTCTAGCCACATCCCTGAAATTCCATTTGGGGAGTGAGTGTTGTGAACACCAGAGACATGTTGGGACTACATGCCCCATGATCCCTTGTATGGATCTTGTACATGTACGCCCATATAGACTCTCTTTACACAGAAGCCTGTCTGTAGCACCTGTGTGTGTTGGTGTGCAGGAGACCACAAACTTAAGGGTTGCTACATTGGGTCTCCAGGGAGACCCTGTAAGGCAACGTAGCCATCCTATAGGCAGAAACATTCTTGGGAAGATCTTCTAGTTTTTGTTTAACAGACACAGGGGGACAGAGGATGAAAGAAAACAGCAATTAAGCATGCAGATGAGTAATGGAACTAATTTGGATTATATAGATCTTGTGTTTAAGAACACTTTAAATTAGATTTAAACCCTAACTGGATGACATTTAGTTTACTAAATAATTGTATCACAAACAATTGCCACATTTTTGCAATTAAAGTGGTTGTCAACCTGTGACAACCACTTTAACCTACAGGTAAGCCTAGAGTAAGGCTTACCTGTAGGTGCCCTGCATATCTCCCAAACCTTTACGGGTCAGGAGATATGCAGTGTTTTGCATGTGCCGACGTCATGTGAAGAAGCGGCCTCCGTGCCGTTTCTCCACTGACCCCGTGCCGTTACTGGCGGCTCCTGTGCGCACGCGCGGGAGTGACATCATGCGACTCCGGCCAGTCACAGCGCCGGAGTCGCGGCCCCAGAAGGAAGAGGGGCTGAAGATTGACGAGGCTGGATGCCGCTGGATTCGTTTCCAGGTAAGTGGCACATAATGGGCTACATTATGTTTCTACTTTACAGGGGAACATAGAGGAAGTAAACCCCATCTGGATAGAGGAAGTAAACCCCATCTGGGTTTACTTCCTCTTTAAGGCCTCATGCACACAGCTGCTACTAAACTCACATTTAGGATCTTTTGCTGTTTTTTTGCCAAAACCCCTGAACTCAACTCAATAAAAGCCTATGCGGTTGATTTACTAAAGGCAGATCCACTGTGCACTACAAGTGCACTTGGAAGTGCAGTGTTGTAGATCTGAGGGGACATGGAAGGAAAATAAAAAAACAGCATTTTTGCTTGCACATGATTGGATGATAGAAATCAGCAGAGCTTCCCCTCATTTCAGAGCTTCCCCTCAGATCCAGAGTGACTGCACTTAAAAAAACACTTACTGTACAGTGCACAGTATATTTGCCTTTAATAAATCAACCTCTATGGGTCCATGTACACATCTTTACCAGAGTTTAGAGGCAGTGAAATGCTCCTCTCCTGAAAGCAGAAGAATCACGTTCAGAAGAGCTTTTAAAAAGGGGAGGAATGGGTCTGGGTGACTTTAGATGAGACCAGTCATAAAGTAAATATAAATATGTAGATCATTATAAAATATCCATAATGTATATATAATGTTGTTTAATTACATAGGCATCAATACAATCATCATTGGACATGCATGAGTTGGATCATGGTAGATAATTCATCATAGTTGAGTACAAATGGAATATAAATAAAAATCGATAAATGAACCATACACCAATTTCATGATACTGAACATGTAACATTTTTCTCTTGTGCATCCTATAACTCTACATGTTTCGTGGATTAGTCTCCACTTCCTCAGGAGTAGATGCAGGAAAAAGAAAATGTCTAGAAAGTAATATATAGAAATGATCAAAATTCCATATGATTCATAAAATTTGTGTACAGTATGTTCAAAGAAAAAATATTAAGGGTAGAAACCCCCAAGTTGTCATACCAGCTCAATGAAAAGGAAAGAAGGGAAGGTATTGCGTCCTGCACATGAGGGAGGTGTCGGAACAGGGAAGAGGAGCTTTTGGGCATAAAAACTGGCAAACACTGCTAAACGTGTCTAAATGTGCCTAAACGCTAGGTACGTTTAGCACTTCAGCATTTATTCATTTCAATGGCCGGAATAAATGACAATTCTGGCCAATGAAATAAATAAACACCCAAACACCAAACTCTGCTAAACTGCTTGGAAAAGGGCAGCTTAGGTGAGTTTTTAACGCTGATTTTTTTCCTGTCGGGAGAAACAGCGTTTACAATAAACCAGTGTGCATGTGGCCTTAATATTGTTTTCACATCTTTTCATCCTTTTTGTTTATCCATGCTGCAGATCTCCTCCAGCTTCTCTCAGGCACTTCCTGTCTGCATACATTCACTCCAGCACTGGCTGCACATCATTGCTCAGGAGCGGCTTCCTGAGAGCGCCAATGGTGGACCATGCCTACGCAATGTGTGTCAGCACAGCCTATGGTCATCTGCATTCCCTGTGATGGAGTCACAATGCAGGAGGAACACATTTGAAAGTGGGGTTGTCACCCCAGTTCTCACAGGAAATGCCTGAAAAAGAAACTTTGTGGCAAGATCACCAGGTATTATTTTAATGGAAGCTGTGGATTTAAAAAGATTGAAAACAAACTACTGTAATTACAATGACATATCAAAGCTTATATGAGATTTTAGTAAGGTTTAGATATGCTTTAATAGACATTTGGAATACATACTGTATATGTGAGCTTTCTTACCTACCAACATATTTGTACTTCTATTTAACTAGTCATGTGATCTTGGCACCCTTGCCAAAAAGCAAGTTGATCTCGCTTTTCTGCACTCCAGTTAAACAACAGAGCTTAGTCGCTGACTCCCCTCCACCCTGCTGACAGGACAATAAGAGAACACCACCAGTTTTGTTGAATGGAAAAGTTAATTTAATGACTTTTTTTTATTGAATACACTACTGGATTGAAAAGTGATCTTTTATATCAACCCGGAGTTCAGCTTTAAATAACAAAAGGCTTGATGTGTCAAAAATGTAGGAAACAAAATCGTATCTGTATTGGCCACCATAATGTCCAACAAAGTGCCAGCTAACCCATACCCCCTCCCCCCCGCCAGCCATTTTTTACTTCTACCTAAACCTTAGCTTTTCCAGTTTGCTTGCCTGTGAGAACAAAGAAAAAGGAACCTTATGTAAAGTTGGCCATATGCTAAGGTGACCAGATGTTGCCAGTTTCAGGGGCAGTCCCCAGGAAAAAAAAATGTCCCTGACTTTGTCTCTGGATGAAAGTAGTTGCCCTTCATTTCTGTCCAGATTTAATAATGGCGTCCCCGCTCCGAGTGGCTGTGGAATATTCCATTTTAGCAACATTGCTGTAATTGGCCTGAAGCAGGAAAGGGGGGGGTCTGCCCTTGGCTTTCTCCGGGGTTATTGATGATGTCACACGCCGCAATCATGTGGTCTACCTGGTCCCTCCCCTCTTGGCTTGTGTAAACTTTTTCGCCGGAGGTAAGGAATTGGATTATTTGCTGCCTTGCTCCTCTTTGTGATAGTGACCTGTAGGCTGCAATGCACATCTGGGGCAGGAGCCGGTAAGTCAATATTACACTAGGATAAAGGGTCAGGACAAGGGGGTGGGTGGTCATTCGGGAGGAGCAGCTGCCCTGTGTACAGTGCTTTAATTTGGGGAAAGGGGGTGGGTGCCATGTGGCTAAGTAAATTAGTAGCAGTAGACACCAATGGCACTTTTTGATATTACTGCAGTCTTTTTCAACCAGGGTGCCTTCAGGTTTCTTCAGGGGTGCCTTGGCAAAATGCCTAAAAATTGCCCAAAATTTTCATACAATCCAGCGGGTGATTAAGCCTGCCTTTTAGCTACACAAAGCCACAGGTTTTAATTGTGCAACATTACAGCCGTTGGTATCCTAACAATCATGCTGTCATCGGTTGATAAGGAGGACATCGCGGGCCTGCACGGCATCCTTCTTTGCCCCTCTCAGTCACTACTGGGGTCACATTCGCTGAATGAGGGAGAGAAATTGAGGAAGAAGAGAAACACTGGAATACTAGTCAGTACCAGTGTGCAAAGGTGTGTTTGATTTGGAAGAAAAATCACCTCTACAGTTGGGTGTCCTACGCGTGTTGATGTTGCTGCGTTATGTAAAACTTTTCATTTAGTTTATTACATTTTAGAATGGGGGTGCCTCGAGATTCGGCATAATTTTAAAGTGGTTGTCAACACGTGACAACCACTTTAACCTACAGGTAAGCCTATAATAAGGCTTACCTGTAGGTGCCCTGCATATCTCCTAAACCTGCACGGTTTAGGAGATATACGGTGTACTGTCATTGTTGACGTCATTCGGCACATGCACAGTGAAGAAACGGCCCGATGTGCCGTTTCTTCACTTCGTTCGTACTGTGACTGGCGGCTCCCGCGCGCATGCGCAAGAGTGACGTCACGCGACTCTGGCCAGTCACGAAGCCCGAGTTGCGGCCCCGGAAGGAAGAGGGGCTGAAGATGGACGCTGCCTGCACAGGGGACATTGCAGGCTTTGTTTGCAGGTAAGTGACACAAATGCGATGCATAGTAGCCAATTATGCTTTTACTTTCCAAAGGAATATAGAGGAAAAATCCCATAAGGGTTTGCTTCCGTTTTAAGGGCCTTGACTGAAAAAGGTTGGAAAACACTGCATTATTATACAGAGCTGAATTATGACTGGCGAGCCCTCGGCTGGTAGCCACCAGCCTGGGACATGACCTGTCACATGGGTGTGCTGGTGATTGCCTGTTCAGAGAAAGCAGGAGGGCTTCAGGAGAGGTGGCATACTCCACTTGATGCCACAGGCTCATCCCTGTCCTGAAAGTATATGGTGCTACCATTCGAGATGAGGGGAGGAAACCCACCAGCAGAGATTGTACTCAGCAATGCCACACAAAGGCGAGTACAATTCAGGGAGGGGAGAATTTGTGCTGGAGGGGGTGTTACCTTGGGGGGTAGGGGATTGTATTAGAGGAGGGAGGAATTTTTATTCGGGAGGTGTTTTACTTACTTTTGTCCTCTACACTCTGCATGTTATGCTCTACTGACTTAGAGTAGTTTTAGGTAGCATTAAACCATACCCCACCGTTAGCACAATTTGGACACACCCCACATTTTTTTTTTGCCACACCCAACATTTGATGTAGCTTGCTTCGTGTGCTGCTATTACCCCACTCCCTGCCCTACCCCTATCCCAATGGACATTGTGAAAGGGTGTGCACAGACTTAATATTGAAATTCTGATCAGCTTACCATACACAGTAAAATTCTTTGTAAATTTGATGACTGGACGAATACTGTTTGGAAATTTCATTTCCTTTTAAAGCAGAACTCCAGGAAAAAATTTTTTTCGATGTCCTTGTTGCTGATCTCCTTCCTTCACCAACTATGCCATCCATCAGCTTCTGAGCTCTGTATTTCCTCTGTAGTAGCCTGCTGAACTTGCTGAAAAACGTTATTCTCCTGTGACATCCTGTTTGTAAGACCGCTGGAGCCTCTCCGTCCTGTACTGCCAGCAGCGGTCTGACACGCCCACTTGTGGTTTTCTAACAGCCCAGCAGGCATTTCTATTTCCGCCTGCTGGGCTGTAGCGGACGGAGGGGGTCTCGCAGCCCCCGGTCTGTGCCACTCATACACGTGGTTTTCCTCCTCCTCTCTGCCAGCAATGCCCTCTCTGCCCCCCCCCCCTCGTCCGCCATCTCATCAATGATAGAGATCTCCTGCTATGATATGCTTGGTATTTCTGGAATGCCTGGCATGTTTGATATGTAAACTCCGCCCTGTATTTTTTCCCTGTCACAGCCGTACTGTGATACACACCGCAGAGCACAGCTCTGATACAGCTGTGACGGGGAAAGTCACAGAGCGGAGATTAAATAGCAAACATGCCAAACATTCCAGAACTACCAGGCATGTCATAGCAGGAGATCTCTCCTGGAATGTCTGGCATGTTTTTTATGTAATCTCCACTCTGTTACTTTCCCCTGTCACAGCCGTATCGAAGCTGCGCTCTGCGGTGTTTATCACAATACGACTGTGACAGGGGAAAAATACAGAGCGGTGTTTACATAGCAAGCATGCCAGGCATTCCAGAAATACCAGGCATATCATAGCAGGAGATCTCTGCTATCATTGATGAGACGGCAGGCGGTGGGGGGGTCACTGTACTGATGGGCACTGATAAGAGGCACTGGTGGGGGGCACGGTGTTACCGCACTGATGGGCACTGATAAGAGGCACTGGTGGGCATGGTGTCACCGCACTGATAAGAGGCACTGGTGGGGGGCATGGTGTCACCGCACTGATAAGCAGCACTGGTGGGCACGGTATCACCGCACTAATGGGCACTGATAAGCAGCACTGATGGGCATGGTGTCACCACACTGATGGGCACGGGGTTACCACACTGATAAGTGGCACTGGTGGGCATAGTGTCACTGCACTGATGGGCACTGATAAGCAGCACTGGTGGGCACAGTGTCACCACACTGATGGGCACTGATAAGTGGCACTGGTGGGCACGGTGTCACCGCACTGGTGAGCATGGAGTCACCACACTGATGGGCACTGATAAGCGGCACTGGTGGGCACTGTGTCACCACACTGATGGTCACTGATAAGTGGCACTGGTGGGCACGGTGTCACCGCACTGGTGAGCATGGAGTCACCACACTGATGGGCACTGATAAGCGGCACTGGTGGGCACTGTGTGACCACACTGATGGGCACTGATAAGCGGCACTGATGAGACTGCACTGTTTACTGACACTGTACACTTCCATATATCTGTAGGAGGGGTTTCCACCAACCCTGCAAAGTTTAATTTGTACGTCTTATTTTCAGTGTGGTGTGTGTTATATGTGATGTTACATATCACAGAGTAGGGGTAGGGAACCTGCGGCTCTCCAGCTGTTGTAGAACTACATTTCCCATGAGGCATTGCAAGGCTGATGGATACAATTACTCCAAGAAGCATGATGGGAAATGTAGTTCTACAACAGCTGGAGAGCCACAGGTTCCCTACCCCTGTGGTAATATTTTAAAATTTTACATTTATTGAGATTTCCATACATTAGAGGGCTCCACCATTATTGTGTTATTGATTGGTAAGTTAGCACTGCACTTTTTCTGTGTTTTTTTCATGCGGACATTTACTTGTGTCACATGCTGATGTAAAACATCACGGCTCTCTTTCTGTGTTGCGGCTAGGGATGTTCTCATACACCATACCAGCACTGATTGTTGTTCTAATGATTTCAGATCTACATGAGGAGGAGGAATATTTCTAACAGTGAATTACAGTAGAGTACAGTGTGTATAATATATCATTATGGGATGTGTGTACAGATCATTAATGATTGCAGAAAGCATGTAAGGGCAATATGTTTATCTCCTTGTGGCTGGAGAGGAGAGAAGACACATGTTGTGTGCCACTGGTTAGTGGGCCTGGCTGCAGAATGAGGGGTGTGATTTCTGTTGCGGTGGCCTTGTTCACATTTACATGTACAGACCTAGTGCGCCTCCCACATACATTGACATTTGCAAGGACTGATGGGAAATGTAGTCTAAACAGAAAGAAGAGGATATGATGCAATCACTCTTCTAACAGAGCCAGCCTTGCAAAATACATAATGCATCATTCGAAAAAGAGAGAGCACTTCCTGTAAATTAAATTGGACATATCTCTTCAAGGGTAAGGCATTTCACAAATGTAATAAGTGTTTAGTGTAGGGAGGTGTACTAATGGGGGATTTTTTTAAAATCCTGGAGTTCTGCTTTAACCCGTTCCCGACTGGCTCACGTACATTTACTGCTGCAGAGTGCCGCGGTCCCGCGAATCACCGTTTATAAACGGCGCCTCGCGCATGTTACTGTAGCAGGCGGGAGTGTGCCGGTGCACTCTCGTGCCCGCCGCACTCTGCAGGAGTGTGGCCGTGGCTCGGGCGGACTTGATCTCCACTGGTGAGCCGCGATTGCCTAGCAGATTAGAAAAACGGGGAACCATCGATGTAAACATGGCGGTTCCCCGCTCTGTCAGGCGGCATGTAAGAGATCTACTAATCCCTGTCACTGGGATCAGTTAGATCTCTTATGTCCCTGGCAGCCCAGCCCCCTCACAGTTAGAACACACCTAGGGAACACAGTTAACCCCTAGATCGCCCCCTGCAGGTTTTTTTTAACCAATAATATGAGGAAGAATATAAATCGACTAAAACCAATGAATACATTTTTTTTTTATATCTTTTTTTTTTTTTGGATATGTAGGCAGAGGTGATCAAATACCAATTTCTATTTGTGGGAAAAAAAGGATGCAAATTTTGTTGGGGTACAACGTTGCACGATCCCGCAATTGTCAGTTAAAGCGACGCAGTGCCGAATCGCAAAAAGTGCTTTGGTCCTAACGTGGGAAATCCTTACGGCCCTTAACCACTTCAGCCCCGGAAGGATTTCCAGCTTTAGGACCGGAGCCCTTTTTGCGATTCGGCGCTGCGTCGCTTTAACTGACAATTGCGCGGTCGTGCGGCGTTGTACCCAAACGAAATTTGCGTCCTTTTTTTTCCCACAAATAGAGCTTTCTTTTGGTGGTATTTGATCACCTCTGCGTCATTTCTGATCGCCGCTATAAACAAAAGAGCGACAATTTTGCAAAAAACCCAAATTTCTTACTTTTTGCTAAAATACAAATCCAAAAAAAATATAAAAAAACATTTTTTTTCACCGTTTTTGGCTGATTTATATTCTTCCTCATATTTGCGATAAAAAAAAATCGCAATCGGCGTTTATTGATTGGTTTGCGCAAAAGTGGTCGCGTTTACGGATGATGAGAATTCATTTTTGGGGTTTTTATTTTTTTTTATTTTTTACTAGTAATGGCGGCGATCTGCGATTTTTAGCGGTACTGCGATATTTCAGCGGACATGTCGGAACATTTTGACACTTTTTTGGGACCATTGGCATTTATACAGCGATCAGTGCTATAAAAATGCACTGATTACTGTGTAAATGCCATTGGCAGTGAAGGGGTTAACCTGCAGGGGGCGCGCTAAGGGTTAAGTATGTTCCCTGGGCGTGTTCTTACTGTAGGGGGACTGCCCTAGCTGGGGAAGGGAAGTGGTCACAGCCTTCATATACAGGAAGGCTGTGATCACAGCCCTTCCCCCTCACACAGAGCGGAGGTCCGTGTTTACTTACACGGACCTCCGCTCCTTCAC
>BLSH010000676.1:288238-298561 GCA_018402905.1 Glandirana rugosa
TTCCTACAAGCAAACTAAAACACTTACAATCACCCCAGTTTAGTTGTAAACCAAAAACTGGCACTACTCTTTTAAACTTCCTCGTTCTACCTTTTGAAAAGGGCTTGCTTACATAAAGATTGTCACACACACACCAAAAGAATACCCTTTAATGTAAGAAAGGTTTTAACTTTCAATTGGTAAATTGGCGAACGGCTGGTGACTAGTCGTTAACTGCCGCTGTTTCACCGAGACATTGCGTTTTGCGACAGTATGCTGCCGCCGGCGCTATGTCTCGGTGACACTCGCACGCGAGTGACACAAGCCCCTCCCGGTCCCTCGGGAGGTCCGTGTTTACTTACACGGACCTCCGCTCCTTCACTCCGGGGGGGGGGGCATCGCGGGTGGCCGGCGGCAATCGAAGCCGCCGCACCCGCTCCCTGGCCCTCCCCGAACACAGTGAGCGCACGCTCACAGTGGCTCTGTATCGCGGCCGCCGTCGTATGACAGCGTTTTGCGTTACAGAGCCACTTTGTCGCCGTCAATTGCTGATCAGTGGTCGGCAAGCGGTTAAATGGTTAACTTTCAATTTTGGAAAGAATGTAATTTCCCATAAGAAAACCACACACACACTGTTAGAAATACATTCGTTCGGGAAAAGTTTTCCATCTTGCTCCTTCAAATTTTCTCATCACGGTCAAAAACCAAATGTTGATTTGACCCCACTAACATTCACAAAATCAAACGAACATCCTTAAAACGAAACATTCCAAACCAAACGCTACTACTATATGGCCAGCTTAGGGTCCAAGCTAATTTGGTCAGGGCTTGCACAAATGACTTGGCTGGTGGCTGGCCATTGAGGCAACCATCATTTTATTGGAGGAAGAGGAGTCAGAATACAAGAGAATATTTCCCCTAGCTTCAGGTGGCAGAATGGAACGTAAGGCGAGTACATACAGAGGGAGGTAGGTGAACACTTCATTGAACTGGTTGCTTGGCATCAACAAAGCACAGGTTCACTTTAAGTTATTTCCAAGCCAATACTATTGCGTCCTCCTACTAATTTTCATAAGAATTTAGGTGGGAATTAAAGGGTTACTGCACAAAGATCAAATGACCTGAATGCTAAAATGGGTAATAAAAGTAAAAAAAAAAAGTAATTTCTTGCTCATGTCAGATTGCTGAAGATTAATCTTATTCCATTATTTGGGGCCAAAACAGACAAATTCTCTTGCAGGATGCCAGGGGCACTTGTGGGGCTTTGTTTTTATGGAGGGGTTTCCTGGCTGGGATATGTCAAAGTCACAGCCATTAATCTGACACGATGTTTGTGCTGGGCTGGGCAGTGTAATTTGGAATGTCAGCCATGAAGGGCCTGCTCCAGGCCTCTCCGCAGCCAGCAAACTAGGGCTCAGTGACTGCATGGATTGTAGAGCTTGTCAGGATCCCACCCTACCGGTGGGTGGTGAGTTATCCTAGAATCGCTCTTTAACCCTTCCCAAGCAACACACGGCTTTCTCACAGTGACACCGCAGCTTATATACCAATACAATATGGTGTCTCACCTATAATAACCAACAGACATTATTAAGTCCTGGGCAGCTAATCATATGTGGCACTTGCAATGTGACCCCCTACTTTGTTACCACCTGCAATAACCATATCCAGAGCAATTTTTGTCATCTGTTGCATCATACATGTAAAAATCATCATTTTTGGCAATAAAATTACTTAAACCCCCAGAACATTATATATTTTCTGATAGCAGAGACCCTTAAGAATAAAAAGGCGATAGTTGCAAATTTTTGTCGCGTGATATTTGCGCAACTGTTTATTAAACGCAAATTTGTAGTTAAAATATAAAAGATGAGGTTGCATCGAGTAAATAAATACCAAACATTCTATGTCTTAAAATTGCGTGTGCCCGCGATATCGCCAAAAACTATGGTGCCCAAAAACCACCATAGGTGATGCTTTAAAAGCCTTTACAGCTCATCAGTGTAGAGTTAACCAGGAGTTCTTGTGCTGGAATTAGTGTTCTCACGTTCGTGGCGATATGGCACACGTGTGGTGTGACCGCGTGCACACCCTGGGCTTGCATTTGTGCAGGACAATTGGGTTCTCTGCAATTGTTTATTTTTTTTATTTTAATATATTTTATTATAATTTTGTTTTTTTAGAGACAGGTACTCTTTATGACAAAACTAGATATTTGGGAGGAACACCCTGCCAAACGCATGGTGCTGCTCGTAACGACCAACAGACAAAAATTGTATAAAAGTTACAGCGCACACATGATACATACTCCTGTCAGGCTATTTTAAAAGCATCTAAAACGTATGTAGCAAAGAATGCAAAAATACGGGGGTTTGGTCACACTGAATGGCCATGAAGTGCTTAAGCCCATTGACTGCTGCAAAGTACCCCGTTACCAATGGGAACCTACACTGACCTTAGAGGTACTCTTTATGGAGACATTAGGGGTCTAATAGACCCCAATGTATCCCCTGCCCTTCACACCATCTAAAAAAGCACAGATCGGCTTGGTTAGATGCATCTCCTGGCTGTACTGATGCATCTGAAACCAGAAGTGACATCACGTCTGGTTTTATCGTTTACATGTGAGATCAAAGCATGGATTTGCCTCGGTCTCACAGGGATCTCTCTCCCCTAGCCAGCGGCTGCCGGTAAGAGCGGAAGAGCTTGGGAACTACAGGGGGAGGAGAAGGGGTGGCCACCAGTGGGAGGCACACAATGCCGGCTCTGTGAAAACAATGTGGCAGCTATGGAGCTGCCGATCACTTTCACTTTTAAGCCGGTTAAACAAAACCCGCACAAGCTGATGGCTGCTACTGCAGCCATCAGATTGTGATTAAAGGTTCACTCTTCGGACGCACGTGGTACACCCAGAGAGCTGAACTGGTTATAGCTGACACTCTTCTTACCAGTGTATCTACCATTTCTCCCTCTGGATTGTTAGCTCTTTGGTACAAAGAGAAAAGATGGTTTGCAACTCCTTGCTTGCTCTTTAAAATCTTAAAAATGTATTGATTCTCCATAAAAGACACAGGAACAGACTGCAGATGTAAACACGTTTCAGCCTTGTGGGCCTTCTTCACTATGGTGGTTCCGGATCATCTTTTCTCACGATTGCTATTGCAGCTGTGCAATTGCCTTTCCGCACCCTGAGCTTATTGGGTAGTAGCACCCTACCTCTGCTCTATTTTATCACTTTCTTGGACCCCTTTCACACTGGGCTGATTTCAGGAGCTTTATCGCTAAAAATAGTGCCTGTAAACTGCCTGAAAGCGCGTGAAAAACGACTTTCATGCTGGGGCAGTGTGCTTGCAGGACAGGAAAAAAAGTCCTGCGAGCAGAATCTTTGGGGCGCTGTATACACCGCTCCTAAACCGCCCATACCATTGGAATGAATGGCCAGCGCTTCCGAAACATCGCAAAACACAGACGCATTTAACCCCTTCTGGGGGGTTAAAAGCTCCCCGCTAGCGGCGGGAAAGCACCGCTATAACAGCGGTAAATCGTCGCTAAAACTAGTGGAGCTTTGCCGCTAAAGCCCACTCCGCCCCATTGTGAAAGGGGTGTTACTGTTTTATGTAATTTAAAGGCTGAAATCCAGGCAGATATAAAAGACACAACATTGCAGCTCTGTATTCATTATTGCATCACTAAATGTAATTTTTAAGTGTAAGCAGTACAAAAGTATCTGTATTTGACCTGGTATCAGCCTCTTGTAGAGCAGCGCTGGAGTGTGAGGAAGAAGCAGCACAAGGAGCCAATCAGTTTATGTGATGACAAGGAGCATGCTGGTAATAGGAGAGAGAAGAGAGACGAAGAAATGAGCCCTGTGCTGGCAGACTGAGGACATCTAGTGGTCGAAAAAAGCACTTCAGAAGGAAGCTCTAGCACTTGAGGTTGAATGATGCACCAAAAGCTGTCTATTTTATTTGATTTTTTCATGAGCTATTTATTCAGTTTTATCTTGTTATTTTTGGCTAGAGTTTTATTGCCAAAAAGAATGTCAAATTTCGATTCTGACCACAGAACAGTTTTCCACTTTGCAACAGACCATTTTAAATGAGCTTTGGCCCACAGACAATGGCAGCGTTTCAGGATCCACATCCCTGCTGACCGGACAGAGCTCTGCATTATATATGCAGAGCTCTGTCCTGTGTCTCTCCTTAACAATCAGCAGGTGCTGGCAGACACCCATTGCCAGGCACCCGCTGATAGGCTTTTGCTGTGACTAATCAGCGGTGCGCCCCCTATGTAGAAGTGCGGATTCTGCACAGAACAGCCACCCTGTAGCAATAAATCTGCTATAGGGCAGTCAGCAAGTGATTATGCACTGTAGATGATTTATTTAACCACCTCCCACCTGCGCTATAGCTGAATGATACAGATACAGCGTGGGCCTTAATTGCCGGGAGGGTGCCAATAGAAGTCCTCCCGTGCATGAGCTGCCTGTGCGCCCCCCTGCGGGGCGCATGTGGTGTGCTCTGTGATCACCGAGCCAATAAGATTCAGCTGATCACAGATTGGAGTCCGACCCCTTACCATGTGATCAGCTGTCAGCCATTGACTGCTGATCACATGATGTAAACAATAGATCGTCAATTGGCCTTTTTTCCCCCTCACGCTGACAGCGTGAGTGAAGAAAAAAAAAAAAAACAGATCACCGGTTTCTGACAGAGGAACAACGGCCATGAAGAGGGGGAGGTACTGCTGCCTTCCAGTGCCACCTGACAGTGCCCACCAGTGCCACCTACAGGTGCATATCAGTGTCGCCTACCAGTGCCACCTACCAGTACCCATCAGTGCTGCCAACCAGTGCCTCATCATCAGTGACACCTATCACTGCTGCCTATGAGTGCTGCCTATCCATGCCATCCACCAGTGCCCTTCAGTGCCACCCATCGGTGCCCACCAGTGCTGCCTCAGTGCCGTCTTATCTGCACCTATCAGTGCCCATCAGTGCAGCCTCATCAGTGCACATCAATGAAGGGGAAAATTACCAGTTTTTAAAATAGTTTAACAAACTATGAAACTGTTTTTTTTTTTCTTTTCAAAATGTTCAGTCTTTTTTCTTTTAGCAAAAAATAAAAAACCCAAAGGTGATTAAATACCCCAAAAAGAAAACTCTATTTGTGTGAAAAAAATGATAAAAATTATATATGGGTACAGTGTTGTATGAGCGCACAATTGTCATTCAAAGTGTGACAGCGCTGAAAGCTGAAAATTGACCTGGGCAGGAAGGGGGTTTAAGTGCCCAGTATGCAAGTGGTTAAATTATTTAACGTTTAGAAACATTATTCTGAAATTATCTGACAATTTTTAAATGCAGCTTTTCACAGATTGGTAAACCTCTGTCCATTTTTACTTTTGAGACACGCTGACTCTCTAAGATGCTCTTTTTATACCCAATCATGTTACTGACCTGTTGCCAATAAAACCTAATTAGTTGCAAAATGTTCTTCCAGCTCTTCCTTGTTAGTACCACTTATGTTGCCAGCTTTTTTGTTGCCCTGTCCCAATGTTTTTGAGACATGATCCTCCATCAATTTCAAAATAACCTTATTTTTTTCACAAAACATTTTCTCAGTTTAAGCATTTGATATGTTTTCTAATGTTGTACCTTTAAATTATAATCCATCACCATTAAATTAAAAAAATATCCCTGTGCTACCCGATGCACAATAAAAAAAATCATACAGAGCAGCTAACACCCTTGTTGCATCGCCAACTCAAAAACATCTGTCCGAAACGGACGCAGGGCAGGACTGACTGGGCACACCACTTCCGCTGTGTGGGACGCACCTGGAACGCATACGGCATCCTATCATTTCTGAATATGCGATTTTCTTCAGCAAGATTGGAAGTGTGATTTTAGTTGATGTTACAATAAACCTTGACATACTTTCACCATGGGAAGCCCTCTTTTCTTGCTCTTTAAAGCGGTAGTAAACCCGCTGCCAAAAAAAAAAAAAAATCCTGCAAGACAATAGCATAATATGTTAGTATGCATCGCATACTAACATATTATGAAATACTTACCTTAGGACGAGGCCCCCGATGCCCGAGTCGGTCAGCGCTAAGGACGCTGACATGTTGGTCCTCTTCTTTCTTCCGGGTACGCGGCTCCGGCGCTGTGAGTGGCCGGAGCCGCGTGACCCCGCTTTAATATGGGATGACCCTTGATGAGCTTCAAAGACATCCGGAGTGAGACTGGGACTGTGGGACATTCAAAGTGGAGTGATTTCAACCTATGCTTGTTTTGACAACCTGTAATGGAGGTTAAAACCGTTTGGTGAGTGCGCTATGCGCTTATATGCTGCGGTGGAGAGAATCACTAAAGGCATTTGTGTGGAGACACCCTGGCATTCTTTCTGGGATTTGTCACTTCCTGTCATATATTTGTGCAGGCCTTGTCACCATCATGAACTGTGTTGCACTAAGTCCCTTTTGATTGTTGCAGCGTCACCTAAGGCTCATTATATGAACTGCTTTGGACTATTTTTTTTTTCCACTTATTTTTGTACCTATTTGCACTGCTGTATGATTTACTGATCACTTGAATGGTCTGCCCTATGCGTGACAACGCACAAAGTAGCTCCCGCACGTTTTTTGGGCAGTGAGCCTTGTGCGTTTTGGTGCATGTTGTCACACAACAAAATTTGGGATGTTATTTAGAAATAATAGCACCGTAAGCGTGATGCACGTTTATGTATGCATTACCAGATAGCGCAGGTGTGAATGGGGCCCTAAATAATTGTTCTAACAGCGTTATTAAAAAAATTACATGCTGGGTTCCAAAAGTTGACACAGAGGCTTTTACTTTACATGAACTTTGCTGCCCTGGTTTATAATATCAAACGTATATGAAAACATAAATTATGCATTACAAAAAGACCTGTAAAAAAAAACAATAGTTATCTTGAACCCCATTTCCATCTGTGCAATGCATGTCCTGTATTCAGCAGTCACTTTGCACAGGACCTGGAAGCTAATGGAGATCACTGGAGTAGCGGTGCCTACTACAGTGACTCCCAGCTTCCATGGGGATCCCACAGGTATGGCATATACAGTATGTCACAAAAGTGAGTACACCCCTCACATTTTTGTAAATATTTTATTCTATCTTTTCATGTGACAACACTGAAGAAATGACACTTTGCTACAATGTAAAGTAGTGAGTGTACAGCTTGTATAACAGTGTTAAATTTGCTGTCCCTCAAAATAACTCAACACACAGCCATTAATGTCTAAACCGCTGGCAACAAAAGTGAGTACACCCCTAAGTGAAAATGTCCAAATTGGGCCCAATTAGTAATTTTCCCTCTCCGATGTCATGTGACTCATTAGGCTGGTTTCACACGGCCGTGTCCGGGCTCCGCTTTTCTCAGCAGGAATCGATCCATTGATCCCCGCTGAGCAGGCGGATGACAGATCTGTCAGAGCCCCACTCTCCTCTACGGGAAATCGGATGAAAATGGACCGTCTGGCAGGATCACCAGGTGTAAATAAAGAGAAAAACGCTTGAAAAAAGAAAACCTATGCAGCCACTATATCTAAGGAGATACGCTGCAATATATTACATATTTGTTCTTGGGTTTAGATACACATTAAATAAAATATTAATAGAAGGATTTCCCGCAAAGAAGAAAGTATATACTTCCCCCTCCTGCTGCCTGTGCCACTAAACCAGCCTTTCTCAACCGTTTCAACAATGAGGAACCCTTGAAATAATTTTCCGGTTTCGGGGGAACCCCTGCAAAAAATAAAAATCTACAACTCATGATACATTAGTATGATGGTCAATGGAATAATGCTCCTTACACTTGTAGTCACTGGAAAGAATTGCCCCTTACAGATAGCTAAAAAGATCAATGACGTCATTGGGAAATCTGAGAGGTAGAAATTGACCATTGCTCAAGGAACCCCTAGCAACCTCTGGAGGAACCCCAGGGTTCCACAGAACCCTGGTTAAGAAACCCTGCGCTAAATGCTGCCCTGGTGAAGAGGAATTGCGCCTTGAAGTCTGGAGAGAACCTACTTCTGGAGGTATCAATCTCCTGTGTCCCCTGCTGAGCCCGGTGTTTCTTTCCACTGACCCCTACCACACTACTGTGTCCAGTAATGGCATGGGGACCAATGTGGGCGCAACCATTGAGTGCAGCAGGGGACCCAGGAGATCATAAGTGCTGATTTCTGTACAGACTTTGGGTGGCGATTCCTCTTCATCAGAGCAGTATCCACTGGTGTCAGCAGCAGGAGAGGTAAGTACACAGTTTCTTCTTTTAGCGTAGATGAAAAAGAGGATAGGGATAATCCTATGAGCAGACTGTGGGGGTGGAGGGATCTGGTGATATAGGAAGCTGAGGAACTGCAACACTTAGGCCTCATACACACTGGACGTTATAAAGAAGCCAGTAACGTTAGTGGTGGAAAGCAGTAGCTGTAGAGTGAGTATTTCAGCGTTTCTCAGCATTTGTTAGCGTGCTTTAGCTGTAGCATTTTGTAGCAAAACTATACTCAAATAAAAGCGAATGGCTCAAAAATGCTGATAAACGCTGAATAGCCGTGTTTTTGGGCGTTTATAAGCTGTTTTCAGGTTTTTGTTCTTACAGCCCAAAAACGCCCCTGCCCAAAACAGTTGATAACAGCCTATGTGTGCATGGACACATAGGATAACATGGCGGAGAGTTTATTGACTGTAGAAAAAAACATCTGAAGCCAAAACAGTGGTGTAGTGGATAGCATTTTCGCCTGGCAGCAAACGGGTTGCTGGTTCGAATCCCAACCATGACACTACCTGCCTGGAGTTTGCATGTCCTCCCTGTGCCTGCATGGGTTTAATCCCAAACTCCAAAGACATGCTGGTAGGTTAATTGGCTCCTGTCTAAATTGGCCCTAGTATATGTATGAATGGGAGTTAGGGACCTTAGATTGTAAGCTCCTTGAGGGTAGGGACTGATGTGAATGTACAATATATATGTAAAGCGCTGCGTAAATTGACAGCGCTATATAAGTACCTGAAATAAATAAATAAAAAAGACAGCTGCTGTAAAAACGTCCAAAAACGCCCAGTGTGTATGAGGCCTTAAAATGGAAGACAAGGCTAACTGTTACTATTCCTAACATTCCCTCCCCCTCCTCCTACCTATCTCCTGCATACCTTGTATTAAAAAAAGATATGTGTACTTACCTTTTTTTAATCCAGTATGGTCACGTGATCTAACACCTCCGGCTCTCCTGTGTCAGTGAGCAGCTGCTGCAGGGGAGAGGAGGAGGCGACGACAATGGCTGGGTCATGGAAGCCTATGGGTGACAGAAATTCACAATCGTTGTTGAGCGCTCCCTTACACTGGGGAACCGGAGCTGCTGGGTCAGGTGACCGGACTAAAATAGGTAGGTACACAGACCTTCATATACAGGGTATATAGGATAGTTAGGGGGGAATGTTTTTAAAGCGGAGATCCACTCAAAAGTGGAACTTCTGCTTTAAGACCTCCTCCCCAGCTCCTAATGGTGAAACTGAGCTTTTGGGGAGAGGGGGGGGGGGTGCAGGTACACAATTTTATCAGGCACTTCCGTTCCAGTCGCCTTATGCGATTGGAATTGGAAGGTTGCCTTCCCCCTCCCTCCCGAAGTCTTCTGGGACACAGGACAGGTCCTAGAAAACTTCAGGACCAATCACGGAGCGCTCGCGGATGCGCACTGTGCACCCGGCCGTAAAGCCACTAGATGTTACGGCCGGGTGCCCACAGTAACAACAACGGCACCGCGGAGGGGAGGGGGAGAGATCCGAGGCTCGTGCCGGCCGCATTGCTGGACTCGGAGACAGGTAAGTGTGTGTTTATTAACCACTTGACAACTGGGCACTTAAACCCCCTTCCTAACCAGACCAATTTTCAGCTTTCAGTGCTCTCACACTTTGAATGACAATTACTCAGTCATACTACACTGTACCCAAATGAAATTTTCGTCCTTTTTTTCACACAAATAGAGCTTTCTTTTGGTGGTATTTAATCACCACTGGGGTGTTTATTTTTTGAGCAATAAATGGAAAAATACCGAAAATTTTGTAAAAAAATGCATTTTTCTTTATTTCTGTTATAACATTTTGCAAATTAGTAATTTTTCTTCGTAAATTTTGGCCAAAATTTATACTGCTATATGTCTTTGGTAAAAATAACCCAAATTAGTGTATATTATTTGGTCTTTGTGAAAGTTATAGAGTCTACAATCTATGGTGCCAATCACTGAAAATTTATCACACCTGATGCACTGACGGCCTGTCTCATTTCTTGAGGCCCTAACAAG
>BLSH010000676.1:313897-342745 GCA_018402905.1 Glandirana rugosa
ATTCTTCACTGTGAATTTCAAGTTCCGTGTAAGAAGTGAAGGTTACCAGACAAGGAACTGTAAAGACCTTCCTCAGACCCATAACAGAACTTGTTTTACTCTTGCCTTTCGGAGACTGAACTCACTTGCCTGAGTCTGCTGGATTCCGCCTTTTGCTACAAGAAGAATGTGCCTTGAACTTTAAGTGTCACTTCTTAATACCTTACTGCAGTTTTATTGTTGCATATGCATGCATGTTTGTTTTTTGTCTTTCAGGTTTCAAGACAACTGCAAATTGCACAATGTTTATTTGCACTGCATAACTACCGTTATGATATATATAGTGGTATTTACAATACCAGACGGGGAGTGTTCTGTTACATGATTTCCATGTAACATAAATATGCAGCTATAGTAATGTTTTTATAGTTGGTTATTACAATGCCATCTTGTGGTTCTTTTGGATATTACACCTTTCTATTGTATTTTCTAAGTGTGTACCTCCCATCTTCTGTGAGCTAACTTCCTCTTCCTAGTTCACTCTACTTTGTAACTTCCTGTTCCTGGTGCACTCTGCTATACTACTTCCTCTTCCTGTGTCCTCTCTCTCATGAGGTAAAGAATATGGCCACACGCTAGAAGGCCTCACTCAATCTACTCGCATCCTAGGACACATTACTATGTTTTGACCTGCAGTTACCATCTTTCGACCATCTGTCACATTTGTTGTATGCTGTACCTGCTATTCCAATGAATAAACGCTCATGGAAGAAAGCGGTAATTGGTGAGTCACTATCTGATAAGAACTGTCTGCGGTGATCATATCTGCTTATACAGGCCAGGCATAGAGGTCTCAACAAGGGATAAGTCGCCATTACAACAGTTAGGAGTCAGAATAGTAGACATAATACAAGAGATGGTCAGAGACTGTGGCTATAATACAAGAGATGGTCAAAGACTGTGGATATAATGCAATAGATGGTCAGAGACTGTGGATATAATACAAGAGATGGTCAGAGACTGTGGACACGGTGAAGGAGACTGGAGATAATACAAGAGATGGTCAGAGACTGTAGACATAATGCAATAGATGGTCAGAGACTGTGGATATAATACAAGAGATAGTCAGAGACTATATACATGGTGGAGGAGATGTCCAGAGACTACAGAAATTACACAAGAGATGGTCAGAGACTGTGGATATAATACAAAAGATTGGTCAGACACTGTGGACACGGTGAAGGAGATGGTCAGAGACTGTGGATATAATATAAGAGATGGTCAGAGACTGTGGATATAATATGAGAGTTGGTCAGAGACCTGCGAAAGAATACAAGAGATGGTCAGAGACTGTGGACATGGTGGAGATGTTCAGAGACTGCAGACATGACACAAGAGATGGCCAGAAACTGTAGATATAATACAAGAGATGGTCAGAGACTGTGGATATAATACAGGAGATAGTCAGAGACTATATACGTGGTGGAGGAGATGTCCAGAGACTGCAGACATGACACAATAGATGGTCAGAGACTGTGGATATAATACAAGAGATGGTCTAAGATTGTGGACATGGTGGAGATGTTCAGAGACTGCAGACATGACACAAGAGATGGCCAGAGACTGTAGATATAATACAAGAGATGGTCAGAGATTGTGGATATAATGCAATAGATGGTCAGAGACTGTGGATATAATGCAATAGATGGTCATAGACTGTGGATATAATGCAATAGATGGTCAGAGACTGTGGATATAATATAAGAGATAGTCAGAGACTATATACATGGTAAAGGAGATGTCCAGAGACTGCAGACATGAAACAAGAGATGGTCAGAGACTGTGTATATAATACAAGAGATGGTCAGAGACTGTGGATATAATACAAGAGATAGTCAGAGACTATGGACATGGTGGAGGAGATGTTCAGAAACTGCAGACATGACACAAGAGATGGTCAGAGACTGTGGATATAATGCAATAGATGTTCAGAGACTGTGGATATAATACAAGAGATAGTCAGAGACTATGGACATGGTGGAGGAGATGTTCACAGACTGCAGACATGACACAAGAGATGGCCAGAGACTGTAGATATAATACAAGAGGTGGTCAGAGACTGTGGATATACAGTGCCTTCAAAAAGCATTAATACCCCTTGACATTTTCCACATTTTGTCATGTTACAATCAAAAACGTAATGTATTTTATTGGGATTTTATGTGATAGACCAACACAAAGTGGCACATAATTGCGTAGTGGAAGGAAATGATAAATGGTTTTCCAAATTTTTTACAATTATATATCTGAAAAGTGTGGCGTGCATTTGTTTTCAGCCCCCAGGAGGTGAACCTCCGCCCCAGTCTCAAGTCTTTTACAGACTAACAGGTTTTCTTCTAAGATTGCCCTGTATTTGGCTCCATCCACCTTTCCATCAACTCTGACCAGCTTCCCTGTCCCTGCTGAAGAAAAGCATCCCCACAACATGATGTTGCCACCAACATGTTTCACGGTGGGAATGATGTGTTCAGAGTGATGTGCAGTGTTAGTTTTCCGCTGCACATAGCGTTTTGCTTTTAGACCAAAACCTTCAATTATGGTCTCATCTGACCAGAGCACCTTCTTCCACATGTTTGCTGTGTCCCCCACATGGCTTCTCATAAACTACAAACGGGACTTCTTATGGCTTTCTTTCAACAAAGGCTTTCCTCTTGCCACTCTTCCATAAAGGCAGATTTGTGGAGTGCATGACTAATAGTTGTCCTGTGGACAGATTCTCCCACCTGAGCTGTGGATCTCTGCAGCTCCTCCAGAGTTACCATGGGCCTCTTGGCTGCTTCTCTGATTAATGCTCTCCTTTACCAGCCTGTCAGTTTAGGTGAACGGCCATGTTTTGGTAGGTTTGCAGTTTTGCCATACTCTTTCCATTTTCCGATGATGGATTTAACAGTGCTCCGTGAGATGGTCAAAGCTTGGGATATTTTTTTTATAACCTAACCCTGCTTTAAACTTCTCCACAACTTTATAACTGACCTGTCTGGTGTGTTCCTTGCCCTTTGTGATGCTGTTTGTTCACTAAGGTTCTCTAACAAACCTCTGAGGGCTTCAAAGAACAGCTGTAATTATACTGAAAATAAATTACATACAGGTGGACTCTATTTACTAATTAGGTGACTTCTGAAGGCAATTAGTTCCACTAGATTTTAGTTAGGGGTATCAGAGTAAAGGGGGCTGAATACAAATGCACGCCATACTTTTCAGTTATTTATTTGTAAAAAATGTTGAAAATCATTCATTATTTTCCTTCCACTTCACAATTATGTGCCGCTTTTTCAAGGCACTGTAATATAAGAGATGGTCAGAGACTGTGGACATAATACAAGAGATGGTCAGAACCTGTGGACATGGTGGATGAGATGTTTAGGGACTGCAGACATGACACAAGAGATGGTCAGAGACTGTGGATATAATACAAGAGATAGTCATAGACTGTGGACATGGTTGAGATGTTTAGGGACTGCAGACATGACACAAGAGATGGTCAGAGACTGTGGATATAATACAAGAGATGGTCAGAGACAGTGTATATAATACAAGAGATGGTCAGAGACTGTGGATATAATACAAGAGATGGTCACAGACTGTGGATATAATACAAGAGATGGTCAGAGACGGTGGATATAATACAAGAGATGGCCAAAGGACTGTGGATATAATACAATAAATAGTCAGAGACTGTGGACATGGTTGAGGAGATGTTTAGAGACTGCAGGCATGACACAAGAGATGGTTAGAGACTGTGGATATAATATGAGAGATGGTCAGAGACTGTGGATATAATACAAGAGATGGTCTAAGACTGTGGACATGGTGGAGGAGGTGTTCAGAGACTGCAGACATGACACAAGAGATGGCTGGAGAATGTAGATATACAGGCAGTCCCCTAGTTACAAACATCCGACTTACAAACTACTCCTACTTACAAACGGAGGGAGACAACAGGACGTGACAGGAAATCTACCCCTAGGAAGGGAAATTCACTCCTATAAGAGTTATTATGGGGAAAAGGTGGTCTCCACTGAAGCTTTATCACCAAGGTTTGTTTCCACAACAACCCAAAATTTTCAAAATCCAATAATCATTGGGACAGGAAGAGAGGTGAAATCTTTTGAACAGAAACATAGACAGCAAAACAAACATTACAGGGGTGTTACCCCTTCCCTGTGCTATCCAAAAAGCTTAAAAATAGTTTTTTTGGCTGAAGCTACACTTAAAAATGTACCTGTTCCGACTTACAAACAAATTCAACTTATGAACAAACCTACAGTCCCTATCTTGTTTGTAACCCGGGCACCGCCTGTAATACAAGAGATGATCAGAGACTGTAGACATGGTGGAGGAGATGTGCAGAGACTGCAGACATGACACAAGAGATGGTCAGAGACTGTGGATATAATACAAGAGATGGTTAGACACTGTGGATATAATAAAAGAGATGGTCTAAGACTGTGTACATGGTGGAGGAGATGTTCAGAGACTGCAGACATGACACAAGAGATGGCCAGAGACTGTACGTATAATACGAGAGATGGTCAGAGACTGTGGATATAATACAATAGATAGTCAGAGACTGTAGACATGGTGGAGTGGAATGTGCAGAGACTGCACACATGACACAAGAGATGGTCAAAGACTGTGGATATAATACAAGAGATAGCCAGAGACTGCGGACATTATGGAGGAGATGGTCAGAGACTGCAGACATGACACAAAAGATGGTCAGAGACTGTGGACATGGTGGAGGAGATGTTCAGAGACTGCAGTCATGACACAAGAGAACGTCAGAGACTGTGGCAGACAGGGGCGTAACGATAGGGGTTGCAGGGGTTGCAATTGCAACCGGGCCCCATGGTCCAGGGGGCCCATGTGCCTCCCTTGTACACCTGAATAGGAGGGATGGCGGGGTGGCATTTAGAGGACCCGATCTCCTCCATTTTCCTCTATCCAGTTTACTTGTCTTCTGCTGTTCCCAGGGCCCCTGTGTGCTTCCCTGGTCCCCCTGGGGCCTGCTGCAGAACTTGTGAAAGGGCCCCACTGCAGTACCGTAATAAAGGGACCCACGATAGGATTAAAGGGCCCCAGGATGAGTTGGAAGAGGGAAGGGCCCTGGCCAGGGGTCAGGGGGCCCTTCATAATTTCTTGCACCGGGGCCCTGAAGGTTCTAGTTACGCCTCTGGTGGCAGATATTCACGATGCCCTGTAAATATAGGTTTCTGTGTCTCACGCTTCACAGAGCCTACCTTTTGAATTGCAGAGGTTCTTCAGGAGGTGGAGTCAGTACAGGAATCACAGCTTGCATGCAGCAAGGTACAGTGGGATATGTAGTCCTTAGAAATTGAATTTTAACCAAAGTAATGAGGAAAGGAGAAGTTGTGAAGCATGCAGGGAATCCAGGAAGTTGCAGAAAGAGGTGGCCAACAGACAGACGGCACTCATGAAGCAACAACATGAAAGGAGATATTTTAAGTAATCTTATAATGGATTATTAAAATCATTATCATTTGTATTGCTATTACAATACTGATGTTATAAAATGAAAGTGTATGCTGTGACTATAGATCTCCTTTAAGGCTTATGCATTGCAGAAGATAAGTGACCACAAGGCCAGTCATTTATATAATAGAATGTGAGGTCTGGGCTTCGTCCTTTGCTGTAAGTTGGCAGCCTGTTCAAAATGAATAGGATGCCTTATTGTAAATTAAAGGGCAAAACTCTGCTCAACCGCAAATGTGCAAAGGAGGTCATAAATGTTTTTTTTTTTAGCTTTTGTAAAGGCGCAGTAGGAGTAGAACCTCTGTTATTCTTTAAATGCTTTGAGAAGATCTTTTTTCACTCCATGCTTTCTCTAATGCCCATTGTGTTACCCACCAGTGTACTCACTTCATAGCTCAGAACTATGTATGGATTTACTTATAAACACAAGCCCATTCATAAATATAAAAAATATATATTTTAAACTGAGAAATTTAAAATAATTGTATGTCTTTTTCAAATTTTCTGGCATATTTTGGTGTTTTTAATAATAATTTTATAAGAAAGGATATCAAAATAGCAACTTAAAAAAAGTTTAAAGAGACACCACCAACACAAGTATGGGTCCAGTGTCCCATACCTGTATAATCTGAATGGAAGTTAAAAATCCCTGTAGCAGTCGCCGCTACTACAGTAATCGCCGTGTCACCTAACCGCCATGCTGCATAGTAACCACAGGGGGAGCTCGTTCAGCATGGAAACTATTCACAAAATGCATTCAATTTATCTCAGTGAATGCAAGGCAATCTCTGATTGGACAAGGAATAGATTTCAAAGTCACTACTCTCCCTTGCCACCTCGTCCAATCATTCAGATAAAAAACAAGGCATATTGTCAATGGTGCCCATGCCAAGTGGGTGACTCTCTGTGGTAACTATGCAATATAGCAGCCTCTCAGCACGGGACCTGGAAGGCAGCAACGATCATAGTAGTATAGGCAACTACTACAGTTACTTCCAGCTTCCACAGGGATCTTACCCTTCCATAAAAAAAATAAAGAACCGCCAATTTTCTCGGAAACAACTGGAAAATTACAAAAGTAAATGGCATCCATATTTTTTTTATCCTATTTTAACAAAAATGTAGACTTCGCTTTTGATTTAAAAGAATATTCTAAATTATAAAACAAATGAAAATGGCATGGACAAAAATGATGGGACCCTTACCGCAATATTTTGTGTCACAAGCTTTAACTACTTGCCATCTGCCCACAGTAGATTTACTGTCTACGGGCAGGACAGGCAGGCCAGACAACAAACCTGCACAACGCTGCCTGTCTTCCGGGTTTGGGGTGTGCATGCGTGCGCCCCCTGCTGGCCCGTACTGTGTATGGACACAGCACAATTTTGGCAGCAGACCTTGGAGTTTAGCTTGTATCTCTTTGAAAGTATTCCTTGGCTCTTGGTCTCCCCTTCACACTATCCTTCTGTTCCTCTTTTATATAATCCAAATTTACAAAAACAAATATATAATGCGGCTCTTTGAACAGGTCGAGGGTCACACTTGAGGCCCTCTGCAATTATTAAGTTTACCACCATTGTTCTAACTTCTCTCTCCATTCAAAACAAAAACGAAAAATTTTGCCCAAGTTGGATTTTGAAACATTTTTGTAAGGAGTCACATGATGCAATCTTGTACCTTTCCACGATTGTACAATCTGGAGTTTGTTTTAGAAATATATATACTCTACCCAAGCCTACAAATTTGATTAATTTTGAGAGGAGCCTAATGTCATCTTAAAAACAGCTTGGTGTCTTTTGATGGAGATAAACGATGACACAATCTTTGATATGACTGAAGAATCCTAATTGCCCATCTGCATGTTCCTGTGGCTGGCAGTGTGTACATCATAAGGAAGTCATTTGTGTCATCATGTCAAGGTGAGAGGAGAATTATGGGTAATGTTAGGAATGTAGGGAGGCCATCTCGGCCCGGTTTTCTACCAATAATCCTAAAGTATGAAAACCACCTCAGTAATAAAAATGCAGTTCTGGACATTGAGTACAATAAATCAGTGTCCTGCGGTTGCCCACCAGGAAACACCAATACTGTATTTAAAGTGAACCTGTTTGCAGTTTAAATTGTTGTAAGCTAAAGTCTTGCCCAAGAACAGGTACCACAAGTTTTATGATTTTACTCTCCAAAGAACCCTGTATTCTCGTTTTGATTTAGTGTCACTATGTTACTAGAAACTTGACTTTCATGTCTTCTGGTTAAGTCCTGTCCAATTGCCTGCAACCTAGCCACTAACAAGGGCCTTAAAGCCACTAAAGTGCCACTACTAGACAAGGTGCTAGTAAATGGGCTAGGCATGCCTATAATCTGCCCTATAAGAGGGCACTTACTGGCCTTTTGAGCACTACCAATAGACAGGGAAAATGGAAGCTGTACAGGGCTTGCCTGAAACCTGTCCAGTAGCAGGGTGCTTACTGGCTAATGAGCGCTATCATTAGACGGGGGCTGTAGTTGGGCATGACTTAGCCTGGAAGTTATGGAACTAAAGTTATTAGAAACAAAGTGAAATTAAATTAAAGGCAAATAGAGGAGGTTATTCAAGATTAAAATAATAGCAAATGTCTTACGGTGTCTATTTTAGGCAGGGCTTTTCAATGGTTCAAAGTCCAATCTTCTGGGAGAAGACCAGTCAGGAGAGCATTCTCCAGACAACCTACATCCAATGAGGTTGGGTATCTTTTTTTGTGGCTGCATTAGTACCCTCATAGTTAAAAGAAAATATGGGATTTTTTTGGGGGGGAATCATACTTGCCTAGGTGGATGCAGCATCGGTCTAAGACATGGCTCTAAGACTGAGAACCGAGCGATCAAACACCGCTGATTGCTCAGTTATCAGAGCTCCCTGAGCAGGGAGCATTGACTGGCAGTCACCACTGTCTGCTCTGTCTCCCCATGCTCACTGGAGCGCTGGGCTGTGGAGGTGCGGGAATGGCCGGTTCAGGCTCTCAGTGGACCGCTGAGAGGCTGAGCCGGGTGCCGGTCCAGGCATGTGGGCGGATCCCAACCATATAGTCGCGATCTTTCAGGAGCTGTGACGTCAGCCGACAGTGGGCTTCAGCCTGCTGTGCTGAAAATGGGTCACAGAAGTGCAGAACAAACTGTACTCCTGTGATCCACAGGAGAAGTACAACTAAACGAGCTTTGGCTGTACTTGTCCTTTAAGGTTAAAATTTAGTGAGCTACAGGGAATAACACTCCAAAGACATGCTGGTAGGTAAATTGGCTCCTGTCTAAATTGGCCCTAGTATATGTATGAATGTGAGTTAGGGACCTTAGATTGTAAGTTCTTTGAGGGTAGGGACTGATGTGAATGTACAATGTATATGTAAAGCGCTGCGTAAATTGACAGCGCTATATAAGTACCTGAAATAAATAAAATAAAATTAAAAAATAAACAACAAAGTATTCGGTCAGATTTGAAGATGATCTTATGTTGTTAAATAGTTGTCAACCCCTTTTTTAGGTGAGCAATCAGGGTAAAACCGTGCCTTAATACCACTGTTTCCACTGAAGATAAGAAATAGTGACAGAGTAAGGTTCAGCATTGCTCATCATCACCTCTCATCTGCTCTCACTTTACATGAATCCAATACCTGAGGGCCAACAGCTGCATGTACATCTGACTGCCACTGTAGGTCTAACAGCAGCCTAAGAGTGGCTATGCATGGCATGATAGGGCAAGGATCAAGTGAATGTAGGGATTCTCTAGGAGTTTTGAAAGTACTTGAAACCCTTGGAAATGTTCATTACCAACAGCTTGCTGGAAAATGTCTGTGTGATGGTATCAGTCCTTCTAAAAGGCATGAGGGAAGGAAATGGTTATTAACATGTGCACTGCTCCTGCATATCATCTGAGTTAAAGTGTATTAGCACAATACGTTCCCCATGCCTGTGTCATGCCTGTGTTATAACATATATATATATATATATATACTTATCTGTACTGATAACACACAGGCTTCCTAGGATCAGTTTTAGTTTTTCTCTCTCCTCTGCTCAGCCAAGAATTCCTGAGGGTGGGGCCGAGCACTGCTGCTGAGGTCAGCTGGAGAGAAGAGAGCCATGTGTAGGAAGCCGGTGTGTTATCTATACAGATAAGATATAACACGGACACAGGGGAAGTTCTTGTTCTAATAAAGAGGAGATAGGAGCTTTTAACGTTAAAGTACAACTAAAGGCAACATACATATTTTAGTAAATCCTCATATAAAGACCTGAAAGTTACACATGGTAACAAATATAATAACTAACGGTAAGAGCAGGGAGGATGTGGAATTCTCTTCCACAAGCCGTGGTTTCTGCTGAGAGCATAGATTATTTCAAAAAACTATTAGATGCACACCTAAGGGACCACAACATTGAGGGGTATACAATGTAACACTGACATAAAAACACACACAAAGGTTGGACTTAATGGACTTGTGTCTTTTTTCAACCTCGCTAATTATGTAACTGAAATTATTATTTCCCTACCATGTAGCTGTGATTGAAGTCTATAATCCCCTCCATCAGTTCTCCTTAGCTGTATAGTTTAGTGATGATGGGAGGAGTTCTGTCGAGGTCAGGTGTAATTTCCTGTCAGTGAAATAGCTGCTCTATCCCACAGATATCCAGACTTCTATGATGCTCAGTCTATTTTACATAACACATACCCATCTGCCAATCAATAGCTGGGTGTGTGCCATGTAACCACAGCACAAGATAGTACAGGTTACTTTGCACACAGATCAGTCTATTAATCTGTGTGCTTCTCTGTCTGCACTCCTCTGGTAATTTGTAATCTGGCAGAACAGAAGGAGCTAGGAGCTAGAGCAGTGGGTGGGCAAAGGCAGGGCATAGGTGGAAGTGGGTGGGGCTTCAGGGGCTGACTGTGGGCGGAGCCTAATCATGATTCTATGTAGAATGAAATCCCTTAGCTTCCCATGTGATACAAAGCCCCTCCCCCAGTGATGTCAAGGCGTTTTTGCAGAGAGATAGACGCAAATGGGGACAACATGAGTCTAACACAGGCAATTCAAAAAACAGGAAGTAAAGTTTTCACTTCACTAAAGGAAGTGCACATGACAGCAGGATACAAGGTAGATATTTACTATCCTTACTGCTTTTTGCAAAACAAGCAGTGACATGTTTAACAGACTGTATAGGTGCATAACATATTGATTTCTTCATTTTGACCATAGTTCTACTTTAATTATGAGAGCAGAGAAGAGACTTTACGTACAGACAGAGAGAGGAAAAGGGAGGAGGGGGGAGTTGAAGACAGGCAGAGGAGAATAGGGGAGCTGCTAGTGACACAGACTGCACAGACCACGGGCTCTCAAGATCAGCTAATATGATAAGGGGAGTCAGCACTCAGGGGGCAATCATGACCTGGAATTATCAAACAGGTATTTTAGGGGATACAGAGGGATAATTTAAAAAGTAAAAGCACCATGCTGCTAATTGCACATTAAAGAGACAGAAGCAGATTTTTTTTTTTTTTTGGGTTAACAAACGCTTTAAAGGTTGCTGACTTCAGGGGTGAGCAGAGCACTTATTCTTAATGAGGCACCTACCTGTATCTAAAAGGGGAGGTGTCACTGCATTACCAGCTGTTATGGTTACTATGTTGTCTGGGAGCCATAGGAGTAGCATTGGTTGGTTATCAGCCTGTAAAGGGAGAAATACATAGGATGCCACTGCTCTTCTCTTTCTAATAATGCCACATTGACCCTCTGGCCTTAATGCTTCAATTGACTGACACTGGACATGTACAAAGTTAGTTCTGACTTCACATGCTTGTTCCAGATCCATAACTTTAACTGCACTGGAGCCAGGAGTATTTTTAGCAGTGATAGCTTGCAAATCCCTCTGCTTTAATTCACGACTATAAACCGAAAAATGTACGAAACATTTACATGTATCCAAAAACAGAGGACACGGACAAATAGCTGTTAATTTAACAGTACTTACAGATAAATGTTTCTTTTTTGGTGGGGAGATCCCCTTTAACAACACCTTCGTGAGGCATTGCTGGCCCCGTGCGTTCACTCTGGCCCAGTGTGATGATCACAAGGTGCTGCGACTCGCCCGCTTGTCCTTATTAAGCACAGCATTAATCAGAGTAATTGGGTATGTAGGCCTAGGTTATAAAACCATGGCATGTCTAATGAAGGAGCGCCCTATAGAAGGAGTGCAGCGTTTTTAATCTAATAATGTCAGTTTTATGGATTATGACTGCAGTTTTATGGAGTGTGATATGAAATGGTCAAGATTCATTGCTCTCTATGGATTAATTTGGAAAAGCAGTTTTTCCTGGTTCTAGGCCCGAAAACAATTATTTCTTGTATATGTCCCTCTCCAGGCACTGTACACACATTTCCCTACTAGGAAACAGCAAGCGTCCAAACAAACATCTGAGAGAGCCTGAATGAGACCGACACGATTATTATTATTCATAGAGGCAGTGCCGCCCGCTGCTCAAACCCAGGGTGGCTGCATACATCGTAAACTGCTGTGCCCATCGTTTATTTAATAAGCCAGACTTTATCTATTACAAGGACTAGATCATATTTTAAGAGAGATTTGTGCAAACACTCAGAGGATTGCTAAGGTTTTGCGTCACAAAAGTCTTCATGTAGAGGTTCTTACCTGGAGGTATCCAAACCTCTTAGGGGTATGGGATCCAAATGATGGGTATGAGACAGGATCTCTGATTGTTAGCATGCTGTTCATATAGTATACTGGGGTTGATCTACTAAAACTGGAGAGTGCAAAATCTGCTGCAGCTCTGCCTAGAAACCAATCAGCTTCGAGGTTTTACTCCAGGTTCACACCGATGCGGGAATGAAATTGTGCAAGTTCAGCTGAACTCGCATGATTTCATACACGCTTGTCAATTCGACTTCGGGGGGGGGGGTGGGGTGCGGGGGTGGTGGGATGTCTATTGAAATTGCACCCAATGTTGCCAAAAGTAGTACAGAAACTACTTCTTTTGGGAATTGGTGCAACGCCAACAAGGCGGATGGTGCCATTTCCGGCAATGTCAAATCGCATGCCAAATCATATCAATATGAACCTAGGCTTATTGTCAAAGCTTAACTGAACAAGCTTAATTTAGAAGTTGATTGGCTACCATGAACAGCTGCACCAGATGTTGCCATCTTTGGCTTTAGTAAATCAACTCCACTGTGTTTATTAGTTGTGCGACTAGGTGGCAGTGCTCTTGTATAATGAATGTTGTCCCTAGTGGAACTACATGGTTATGATGTCATTTCCTGTCATGTTGTTTCCAATAAAACAAAAGGGGTCCAGGCAACAGCTTTCCAACCATAATTATAAACAAAATAGAAAAAGAATTCCTTATGTTACAGGTAACAAAATCAAAGTAGAGAAATTCAATTGATTTGTCATATGACATCTAAGTAACATTGTCAGTAAATGGATCTTGATCCAATAAGCACAAATCTGACTAGTAACACTATATGGTCAAAAGTCTGTAGACACCTGACCATAAGCTTGTTGGACCTGCCAATCCAAAACCATGGACATTAAAAGAGAAGTATGGCCATATTTCTCATGTGGATCACAGGAGTGCACTTACATTTGCACGTCTATGACCCAGAATCAGCTGACAGCGAATCCAGACGCTGGAAGGATCCCGTCATTAATTTTGTGATCCACCCAGATGCCCAACTGGCATCTGGCTCAGCCTCTCAGCACACCACTGGGAGTCTGAGCCAGTCACTCTCACCTCTTCCACAGCCTGCTCAGAGTGGACCCAAGAACTGAGGGATCAGTGGTCACGTGATCACTCAGTTCTCAATCTTAGAGCCAGTGGGGGATCACTGTTGCAGCCATATGGGTGAATATGTACAGTATGTGTATTTTTTTTATTTCCCACACTTCTCCTTTAATATCGAGTTGCCCCTCCACTCTTCTGTGAAGGCTTTCTACAAGATTTTGGAGTGTCTGTGGAAATGTGTGTTCATTTAGCCAAAAAAACACTGATATTGAATGAGAAGACCTGGCTCAAAATTGGCATTTTAATTAATCTCAGAGGTGTTCAGTAGGATTGAGCTACTGAAACCAGGCGTGCTGATATAGAAAAGGGTTTTCCCCAAACTGGTGTCACAAGGTTGGAAGCACCCAATTATCTAAAACATCTTGTTATGCTGTAGCATTACCAGTAATCTTCACTTTAAACACCTAAACACAATAATTTGGAGAGGTATCAACATACTTTTGACCACATAGGTAGGAGTGCTGGTGAGATGTCTACGAATGTATGGCCATACATTATAACGCGTATTCAGGATTAGCTGTTTTAACCACTTACCAACCAGGTTTTCCAGCTTTAGGACCAGAGCACTTTTTGCGAATTCGGCACTGCATCGCTTTAACTGACAATTGCGCAGTCGTGCGACGTTGTACCCAAACAAAATGTGCGTCCTTTTTTTCCCCACAAATAGAGCTTTCTTTTGGTAGTATTTGATCGCCTCTGCGTCATTTCTGATCATCACACTATAAACAAAAGAAGAGCGACCATTTTGCAAAAAAACCCAAATTTCTTACTTTTTGCTAAAATTCAAATCCAAAAAAAAAAAATATAAAAAAACATTTTTTTCACCGGTTTTGGCTGATTTATATTCTTCCTCATATTTGTGCTAAAAAAAAAAAATCACAATTGGCGTTTATTGATTGGTTTGCGCAAAAGTGGCCGCGTTTATGGATGATGAGAATTCATTTCTGGGGTTTTTATTTTTTTTTTTATTTTTTACTAGTAATGGCGGCGATCTGCGATTTTTAGCGGTACTGCGATATTGCAGCAGACATGTCGGACATTTTTGACACTTTTTTGGGACCAATGACATTTATTCAGCGATCATAAATTTAAATGTCCACTGATTACTGTGTAAATGTCATTGGCAGTGAAGGGGTTAACCTGGGGGTGGAGATCTAGGAGTTAAGTGTGTTCCCTGGGTGTGTTCTTACAGTGGGGGGGTTGGGCTACCATGGGCATGAGAGATCTAACTGATCCCAGTGACAGGGATCAATAGATTTCCCATGCATGCACTAACAGAGTGGGGAACCGCCGTGTTTACATCGGCGGTTCCCTGTTCTTTCCCTGTGGCCGCGGCTCGCCGGCGGACATCGGGCCCGCCCAAGCCGCGGGCACACTCCTCAGGAGTGCGGCGGGCGCACGCGCCCCCTAGCGGCTGTTCGCAGATCGCCGTCTTTTTACAGCGATTCGCGCTCAGCACCCTGACTGCCGCCGTGAAAACACAGCAGGCGGTCGGAAAGTGGTTAATACACAGTGGGGAAAATAATTATTTGATCCCCTGAAGATTTTGTAAGTTTGCCCACTTACAAAGAAATTAAGGGTCTACAATTTTTATCATAGGTGTATTTTAAATGATAGAGACAGAATATCAACGAAAAATCCAGAAAATCACATGATACAAATGTTATAAATTGAGTTGCAGTTCAGTGAGTAAAATAAGTATTTGATCCCCAAGCAAAACATGACTTAGTACTTGCTGAAGAAACCCTTGTTGGCAAGCACAGAGCTAAGCCATTTCTTGTAGTTGGTTAGCAGGTTTGCACCCATCTCAGGAGGGATTTTGGTCCACTATTCTTTACAGATCTTCTCTAAATACTTAAGGTTTCTATGCAGTTGCTTGGCAACTCAAAGTTTCAGCTCCCTCCATTTTCTATAAGATTAAGGTCTGGAGACTGGCTAGGTCACTCAATCACCTTAATGTGCTTCTTCTTGAGCCACTCCTTTGTTGCCTTGGCTGTATGTTTTGGGTGATTGTCATGCTGGAAGACCCATCCACGACCCATCTTCAGTGATCTGGCTGATGGAAGAAAGTTCTCATTCAAGATTTTACAATACATGGCCCCATCTATTGGCCCCTCAATGTAGAAAAGTCTGCCTGTACATTTAGCAGAGGAACAGCCACAAAGCATAATGTTTCCACCTCTGTGCTTGACTGTAGGGATGGTGTTCTTAGGGTCAAAGTCAGCATTTTTCTTCCTCCAAACATGGCGAGTCGCGTTAATGCCAAAGAGCTCAATTTTGGTGTCATCTGACCACAGCACTTTCTCCCCATCCTTCTCTGAATCAAAATTGAGCATGATTTAGGTGAACAGAGTTTCCGTGCTTGAGTTTGATTTTGTTACTATTGCACTAGTGGTGAGCCACTGGAGCAAAAAGTAGTATGTGGGCCTGCCTGCATATGCTGGGGAATTGTCCAAGAAACCAAAGGCAATGAATGCAATGTTTAGAGTCTAAAAATCGAAGTGCCACACTAAGTGGGATTTTATTTTAAATTTATATTGTACGAACGTGTTTCAGGGGCCACACTGCTCCTCATTCCTCTGAGAATGCTGATAAGTAAGGATTTGCTTGGGCGTGTTCGCAACCACATGTGCCTGAGACCGCCAGGAAGTTTACACTGCGCTGCGCTAATCACAGGCAGTGAGATATTTCGCGATCCGTGGCTGCAGATGTCTCACTGCCTGTGATTAGTGCAGCGCAGTGTAAGCTTCCTGGCGGGCTCGGGTACGTGCGGTTGCGAACTCGCCTGAGCCCATCCTTACTGATAAGGATGCTGAGTGGTGATGAATAAGTGCTGTGAATCTACAGGGGACATGTTGATGTTCAGCAGCCAGTTGGGGCTACACAGGCTTTAAACGAATCACAAGGAAAAGTTTTTAATTCAAAATAAGGATTAAAAATACTCATAAATGTGTAATAAACACGCATATCATAGCCTCCAACTCGGGGCAAACAGTCCTGTTGTGGCAGCAGTCTCCAAACCGTGATGAAAAAGACATGGGGGCTGCAACAGCTTGCATGTTTCGAAGGCAAGCCTGCTTCCTTCTTTCTCTATCATCTAGTTACATCTGGGACATCTTCTATCCTAAGGGCAGCAGGGCCACAGCTATTATCCTTTGAATATTTGTTCACCTTGCATCACACTATTGCGCAGGAATGATTGTTTGTCTGCTACTATTTAAATGAATCCCATAGAGACAGAAATATGGAGACTTTTACTGATGAGCTCTTCTTCTAAAAATGTTGGTTTCCTGGCCTTAAAGCTGTATTCAACTCCCCTCATTCCCTGTTTTATTCCCACTTACCAGCAGTGCTCTTCAAAGCACATACTCACCTGCACAGAGAATTCGGCATCGTCCCACTGCGATCTGCTATTTGGGTGCCACATAGCGGGTCCTGCACTGCCATCTTGGTCCGTTTCGTCTGGCTGCCTTATCCAGGTGTCCTGATGAAGCGCCGACCCGACCACCATTGTGTGCCGATTCTGCAGCCTCCTGAAAGATGTGATCTAAGTATCCCGGGAAGCTGCTGGACCAGGTACATGACATTCTGTAATAGGCTGGAATAGTGTTGGGGGGGTTGGGATAAAAATTACAAAAAAAAAAAATATACAGGAGACAAGAAAACAAACTCAGGAATTTTTCTTGCAGGGGGTTGGGGGTAAGGGTCAATGCGGAATTAACTTCCTTTTGGGAGTTTAGTTCAGCTTTAATATATTCAGAATTCCCAATCTGCATGCTGGTTCTGAGTCAGTGACTTTAAAGGTTCACAAAGTACAATGGATCACCATGACAGCCAGGCATCTAGTATTTTCAGAAGGAGGGGTCAGCATTTTACATGTTTGTCACCTTATTCATCATCCCCTTGGCAAAACGAGCAGCTAACCCTTGCAGTAGGGAAGGGGAATCACTGCAAGGGTGAAGATTTTTCTTCCCCGGAGTTTAGCTTTAGGAACTGAACACTTTCATCTGATCTGATTGGAGGGGGGGGAATTGCGCAGTGTATGCTGAGATTAGGTTAAACCCAGGATGAAAATATACAGACGTTTGATAAAAACTTCCTCTCAGAACCAAAGTGACTCTCTCATCTGGTTTCAGTTTAAGGAAAAAAAAAAAATCTGCAACATTTTTTTTTCCCCCAAAAAGTTATTGCTGAAAAATAGCTCGTAAAATGACAGTAAGCAAGAACATTTAATTAGCTGCTCTCCCGCCTTTCATCTTCTGTCATGTTGTTTCTGTCTGCAAGGAATCATACTTCACATATCGAGCCAAGTGTTCGGGGAGTGGAACCTTAACTACATCCTGACTGGGGGAACTTAGCAGGACTTAAAGCAGAACTCCGGACTTATTACATAGAGAGATGTTTGCTTTAAAATAAGCAGCAGGTAAAATCACTACCTATAACTAACACTTTCATCTCTTTCTTTGTCATGATAAAGCAGAAAGAATGCTGTGTGGTTTTTGATTTCTACCAAAGTATGTGGACGTTCCAACCCTCAACACAACGCAACATTCCGACATATTACACCGGGCGTTCCCAACTCAAATAAGTGCCAGGTTTGAGTAGGATAAGAAAGAAGGGGTCAGGTTAGTTCAACCAAAGGCTCCATTTACATATTGTTATTTTTAAAAAATGATACCGCAAATAATATTTCAATAACCATCAAATATATTCATCTTAAATAAACTTTCCCTGAATGGTAAGTTGGTTCCTTTTCATTGGTATCTCTGGGAGAAGTGTTGATCAGTGCCGTGCCCCTTTACAACGATGGTAAGTGACGTATAATGGTGGTTATTAGAGAAGAGTCCTCCTTACAATGGTGGTCAGAGGAGAAGGACCCCCTTACATTAGTAAAATTGAAGAAAGTGGAAAAATAGAGTTGAACCCATGAGGGTATCTTATTGGCATTACTATTCTATCTTAATATAATGACGTTGACATAGGTGCCCTGGTTCCTGGACAGGTGACTTCTAAACTCCGGAGGGCCTCCGCAGTTTTGTTGGCATGTAGTGTAAAGTAAAAAAAATGTGAATTGAAGTGCCACGTCACTGCTGAAAGGTCCAGATTTCAGGGGCCCAAAACACCCTCCCAATGATGTATAGGGACTAGCTGGACATTGAATGGTGTGAATATCTTCACAGGCAGGGTCGGCTCTACCACTAGGCAGAGTAGACGGCCGCCTAGGGTGCCACTACCACCAGGGGCGCCCATCCACTGTTGATCCGTCACTGCTCAGCATCAATCACTCATGTCACTGGAGAGCCGCGGCTGGCAGCACCCCAGGGCGGTAAAATGAGGCGGATCCAGGGGCACAGGTGCGGGCCTGTGGACCACGGCTAAAGAAATGGGTAGAGAGGCTCTGCAAAAAATCTCTACCTCCGTCACCTCCATCGTATAAATTGACAGGGCAAAGGGGCTGGAGTCAGGGGCAGAGCCAAAGGGGGGCGGCAAAATGAGGTTTCGCCTAGGGTGTCAAAAATCCTTGCACCAGCCTTGTTCACAGGTCACAGGTCAGGAGCCCTTACATTGGTAATTAGTAGAAAAGGGTCCCTTACATTGCTGTTCAGTGGAGAAAGGGTCCTTACACTAGAGGTCAGTGGTGAAACACTCTCTAACATTGGTGCTCAATGGAAAAGTTCCACTTACATTGGTGGTCAGTGTAGTGCCTTCTAACACTAGTGGTCAGTGGTGACATTGTCCCTTATATTTGTGGTCAGTATAGAGTTCCTTTACATTTGTGGACACTATCGAGTCCTTTTAAAATTAGTGGTCAGTGCTGTAATGCCCCCTTACATTTGTGGTCATTAGTGTAGTGATTATACACATTAAAGGTCTGTAAAGTTTCCCCTTGCATTGATGGTCATTAGTGTAGTACCTACGTACACTGGAGTTCTGCAAAGTTTTCCTTTACATTGGTAGTCAATGTAATGCCCCCTGGTGGTCAGTGACATGTCACCTTGCATTGGTGGTCAGTGGTGTAATGCCCCACTTACATTGGTGGTCAGTGGAGAAGGGGCCATATATTGATGTTTTGTGGAGAGGTCCACCCATACACTAGTGGTCAATGGTAACATTACCCTTCAAGTGGTAATCACTGTAGTGCTCCTTCATATGACCAGGGGGAATTAATAATGTGAGAATATGTGCCCTTAAAGCAGTTTTGGCGCTGAGAACTCAAAGCTGTTTGGCGCTGGCATAGAGGCCTGGTAAATTTGGAGCAGATCCAAGCTCAGGATGTGTTTGAAGTTAAGTTAATGTTAGAGTTTAAGATTAGGGATAGCAGGTTTTTAGTTTAATTCTTAAAGTGATGCTAAACACACACACACTGTTTAACCATTTCAGCCCTGGAAGCATTCCCCACGTTAGGACCAGAGCACTTTTTGCGATTTGGCACTGCGTCGCTTTAACTGACAATTGCGCAGTCGTGCAACGTTGAACCCAAACAAAATTGGCATCCCTTTTTCCCACAAATAGAGCTTTCTTTTGGTGGTATTTGATCACCTCTGCGTCATTTCTGATCAACGCTATCAACAAAAAAAGAGCGACAATTTTGAAAAGAAATAACTATATTTTTTACTTTTTGCTATGATACACATCAAAAAAAAAAATCTACAGAAACTAATGTATTCATCAGTTTAGGCCGATTTTTATTCTTCCTTATAATTCTGGTAAAAAAAAAAAATTGAAATCGGCGTATATTGATTGGTTTGCACAAAAGTTGCTGCGTTTACAACCTGCGGGGGGCAATCAAGGGGTTAACTGTGTTCCCTAGGTGTGTTCTAACTGTGTGGGGGTGGGGCTGGCAGGGGCATAAAAGATCTAACTGATCCCAAATACAGGGATCAGTAGATCTCTGTCATGCCGTCTGTCAGAACGGGGAACCTCCGTGTTTACATCGGCGGTTCCCCGTTCTTCCTGTGTAGTAAGCGATCACGGGTCGCCAGCGGACATCGATTCAGCCCAACCAGCGGCCACACTGCGGGAGCGCGCCCTCTAGCCGCGCCTGCGCAAATCGCCGTTTATAGATGGTGATTTGCGTTATACTGCCACTCTGCAGTAGTAAATGTACACGAGCCAGTCATTAACCGGTTAATGTACATGATACCTTCTTTTTCTGTATGTGGATCATGGCAATGTTCTTATTTTAATATAAAAAAAAATCGAAGTTCCTTTTTTCTTAAACGATATACAGCTGTCATATGACCCAACTTTTTTCCAGTCTGTCTGCAGGGAAACATGAGCAAGAGGGGCTTCTAGTCCTCTGCTGCTGATCACATTTAAAATAAAAATGAAAAAAAAAAAACAGCCTTTGGGATACAGAGTAAAAATAAATAATATCAATAAACTGATTTAAATTATCATACATATATATATTTGAAATTAAATCTTTATTTCTTTTTTCAATAACATGGTGTGTGTGGGCAGATTTGTGCCAATCACGCCCCTCCAGCCCGTGTCTTAGAATAACAGGGAGATGAAGCCTCCATCAATCAAAATGTAATATCCCACTTCCATTGCGTTTAGCTGGTTAGAGGGCATGGAGGAGGAGGGAGGGAGTGTGCTGTCATTTACCACTGTGTATACACCTGCATGTGTGACTCTATAGTCACATGGGTTGCTCAGATGTGATAGGGAGGAAATGCTCAGTATAGAAACTTACTGAAAACTGAGCATGTGCAGAGCTGCCAACACTGCTCTGCAAAATCCCCAACTACAATGGGGACATGGACAGAAGACGGAGACAGAAAACAGAAAACAAATGCCATAACTGAGTATTAACAGCATGTAATACACCATTCATCCATAGTGTTTAACCACTTGCCGACCGCAGTCTGACGGCGAGAGAGTGGCTCGTTATCGCAAACTGCCGTCATATGGCGGCAGCTGCGATAACTAGTGCTGTGAGCGCGCGCTCACTGTGTCCGGGGGGGGCCAGGGCAGACTCGATCGCCGCCGGCTACCCGCGGTGCCCCCCCCCCCCGCAGTGGAAGAACAGATCTCCGTTCTGTTAGAGGGGGAAGGGCGGTGATCACAGGTTTCCTGTATATGGAAGCCGTGATCATCCCCTTTCCCCAGCCAAGAGCAGCCCACGCACAGTTAGAACACGCCCAGGGAACACAGTTCAACCCTTAGAGCGCCCCCTGCAGGTTAACCTCTTCACTGCCAATGGCATTAACACAGTAATCAGTGCATTTTTATAGCATTGCTCGCTGTATAAATGCCAATGACCCCAAAAAAGTGTCAAAATGGTCCGACATGTCCACCCCAGTATCGCAGTACCGCTAAAAATCGCAGATCGCCGCCATTACTAGTAAAAAATAAAAAAAATAAAAACCCCAGAAATGAATTCTCATCGTCCGTAAACGCGGCAACTTTTGCGCAAACCAATCAATAAACGCTGATTGCGATTTTTTTACCAAAAATATGAGGAAGAATATAAATTGGCCAAAACCGATGGAAAAAAAGTTTTTTTATATATATTTTTTTTTGGATTTCTATTTTAGCAAGAAGTAAGAAATTTGGGTTTTTTTGCAAAATTGCCGCTCTTCTTTTGTTTATAGCGGTGATCAGAAATGATGCAGCGGTGATCAAATACCACCAAAAGAAAGCTCTATTTGTGGGGAAAAAGGATGCAAATTTCGTTTGGGTACAACGTCGCACGGCCGCGCAATTGTCAGTTAAAGCGATGCAGTGCCAAATTGCAAAAAGTGCTCTGGTCCTAAAGAGGGAAATCCTTCCGGGGCTGAAGTGGTTAAAGTGGTAGTAGAGTGGAAAAATCTGGTGCAACTCTAAATAGACATGAATCAGCTTCCAGGTTTTATTGTCAAAGCTTAAAGTGGGTCTAAAGGCAAACTTTTTTTTATCTTAATGCATTCTATGCATTAAGATAAAAAGCCTTCTGTGTGTAGCAGCACCCCCTCATACTTACCTGAGCTCCCTCTCTGTCCAGCGATGTCTACGCTTTTGGTGATGATCCCCCCCACTGCGCTAGGTACGATCTGCAATCAGTTTTTCAGTGCTGAGGACCAACACACACAAGTAAAAAGCTATGGCAAGTAGTTTCTACTATTTAATTTGTAACCTGCACTGAAAGAAAAGAGTTGTAATCTGCTTGGTTGGTATAGCTAAACCTGGCAGTCCTTGGTTCAGACACATTTTCTGCCTCATTCGGATCTCCTTGTGCTGCTCCCAGAATGCACTGCAGGGGGGGAAGGAATAAATAAAATATGAAATGGGAAACAGGAGGAAATATTAAGGGCACCAATATTTTTGGCAAGAGCGTAGATTAATAATTTATGGAGAAATTTGTTATCCAATCCACTTGGCAAATTGTCCAGGCTCCCAGCGGCATTTACTGGCAAACAGAAGCGGCACTGAGGAGAGGCTGCCACAGATCTCCTACAGTCTGGTCTGCCATGGTCGAAGGGCTGTGTAAATATATATTCTATTTTATATACTCTATATACCGTATACACATATATGCTTATATGCATACTTTTTCTCTAGTCTAAAAACAAACCACATTCATACCTCTGAGACCGTTTCACTCCTAAAGGGAAACAATAATACGTATATTGCATTCTTATTGTAAGTAAACATTTACATTTCTTTTATCATATGAGAAATGATATGTATGACCTGCTGACTACAAATAAGACATTTAATATAAGATGTGTTCTTAACATTTTGTACAGCATATTGTCGGCTGTAATATTGACTCACTGACAACCTGTGTGTACAGGGCTGCTGTTAGAAACCACAAGGCCCCATACAGACAACTTGACACGGGGCCCCATACAGACAACCAGACACGGGGCCCCATACAGACAACAAGACACGGGGCCCCATACAGACAACAAGACACGGGGCCCCATACAGACAACCTGACACAGGGCCCCATACAGACAACCAGACACGGGCCCCAAACAGACAACTTGACACGGGCCCCATACAGACAACCTGACACGGGGCCCCATACAGATAACCAGACACGGGGCTCCAAACAGACAACCAGACACGGGCCCCAAACAGACAACCAGAGACGGGGCCCCATACAGACAACCTGACACGGGGCCCAATACAGACAACCTGACACGGGGCCCCATACAGACAACCAGACAAGGGGCCCCATACAGACAACCTGACACGGGGCCCCATACAGACAACCTGACACGGGGCCGCAAACAGACAACCAGACACGGGGCCCCATACAGACAACCAGACACGGGGCCCCAAACAGACAACCAGACACGGGGCCCCATACAGACAACCAGACACGGGGCCCCATACAGACAACCAGACACGGGGCCCCATACAGACAACCAGACACGGTGCCCCATACAGACAACCAGACAATGGGCCCCAAACAGACAACCAGACACGGGGCCCCAAACAGACAACCTGACACGGGGCCCCATACAGACAACTTGACATGGGCCCCATACAGACAACCAGACACGGGGCCCCAAACAGACAACCAGACACGGGGCCCCATACAGACAACCTGACACGGGCCCCATACAGACAACCAGACACGGGGCCCCATACAGACAACCTGACACGGGCCCCATACAGACAAGACACGGGGCCCCATACAGACAACCAGACACGGGGCCCCATACAGACAACCAGACACGGGGCTCCATACAGACAACCAGACACAGACAATGTTTCAGTTATGAATGAACATAGTGTGTGATCAGTACCGATCGCTTATTGTGTTCGTTCAGGAAAGGAAGGGGCTGGTAAATATGACATATTTACCAAACCCTTCCCCCACTCTCAATCTTGAAGGATTCTTCTATTGTGTGCTTGCAGCTGCCAGCGGGAAGAAGAGGAGGGAAGTCAGCAGTGCTGCAGGGATAGGGGGACACATAGGGGGGCCTGGGACAGCATGGTGAAATGTATGGTGCACAGGGAGGGTGATCGGTGTGGCATGGGGTTGGGGGCAATTAATGGAACCAATCCCCTGTATGGCTCTTTCTGCAGCAGCTGAAAGCCAACTGAAGGGAGAGGATAAGAAGCCAGCTTTCAGCTGCTGCAGAGAGAGCCACACAGGAGATTGGTTCCATTAATTGCCCCCACCCCCCATGCCACACCGATCCCCCTCCTTGCCCACATTTGATTAAAGTGGATGTAAACCCTCACATATACCCAGTGAAGTGAACAGCCAGGACTGGCCGAAGTTCAATCCATCTTTGGTCGTTTCTGCTTGACAGAAGTTGATGTAATGATCGACTTCTGCTCTGAAAGATTTATATTCGATCAGCTGCTGCAGCGCTGATCAGTGTATTCTGCCAGTGGAAACGTCCCAGAAGAGAAGAGCACAGCAGGGAGGATTCCTCCATCCACCTCACTTGCGTGGAGGGGGAATCCATTCATTTCTTTTTTCGATCAGCCCACTTTAGGCAACCTAAGCTTGGCGGGTACTTCAAAGAATGCAACCTAAACCTTTCTTAGGAATTGGACTGTGATATGAGGCACAAAATATGGCAGCTTTGCTCAAAGATGTTTTCACCAAAATTTGGGCAACTCAACTTGCAGGTGGCTTTTAAAGTGGATGTAAACCCTTATACATACCTAGAAGTGAACAGCCTCAGATGATACAAAGAGATGAAACAAATCTCCTTACATAAGTATACATGTATATCTGCTGTCTTCAGCCTTATATATTCTTTAGCACTGGGAGTGGATTCTTGGCAAACAGCCAAGACAGCTGATTGGAGGAAAGGCACACCCCCACTCCACATAGCTAAAGGAAGAAAGGAATGTGCAGAGCTGTTCTGTGACAAGACAAGTTGTCTGCTAATCTATTTATAGCAACCTCGCAACACAATTTTCAGGCTGGTTTTATCTTGGTTGACAGAGAACTTGTCAGAAGTTATCATGCTGAAAACAGAACAAACGAAACAGCAGAAAGAAATGGGACTCAGGGCTTTGGACTTTTGGGCTTTTGGCCACGACCAGGTGCTCCTTGGAAGATTTCTGACAGAGGAGAGAAAAGAATTATCAGAAGAGCTGTCCAAGAGCCAAGGACCACTTGTGGAGAGCGTCAGAAAGACCTGGAATTAGCAGGTACAATTGTTTCAAAGGAAACAATAAGTAATGCACTCAAGAGCCATGGCCTGTATGCACACTCACCACACATATATGAAGAGTTAGCGTTGCTTCAAAATTTAAACCTCATGTTGAGTCAGGAGGCATTTGAACCCAATCAACGCCTCCCATTCAACGCTCTGGCAGACAGTTGAGGGGCATTAAGATTAGCTTATTAACTGTAATGGCATAAGGGTTTGTGGAACAGTTTTAATGCACCTTAATGCTCATCAAATGCTTCAAAACTGCCCATGGGACGTTTGGGGAGCATTTTTTAGATCCTCATTAACGCTTGTAAAACGGTAGTCTAATGCGCATACTAAAGCTTATTAAAGTGAGTCTAAGACCCCTTTCACACTGGGGCAGTTTTCAGGCACTTTAGCGCTAAAAATAGTGCCAGTGAAGCGCCTAAAATCGCCCCTAATCTACCCCAGTGTGAAGGCCAGAGTGCTTTCACACTGGGGCGGTGCGCTTGCAGGACGGGAAAAAAAGTACTGCAAGCAGCATATTTGGGGCAGTGCGGGGGCGCTGTATACACCACTCCTAAACTGCACCTGCCATTGAAATTAATGCAAAGCGCTTACGAATCACTGCAACACGGGCGCTTTTAACCCCTTGTGAACCCCTTCTGGTGGGTTAAAAGCACCCCGCTAGCAGCGGAAAAGCGCAGTTATAACAGGGTTACTGCCCCCACCACCTCAGTGTGAAAGTAACCTAACACCCATGCTAACGCTATAGGAGCCTTAGCTACAGTGGATACAGGAACATTAAAATCTCTGTAGATGGACTTGTAACCTTGAGATCATTCATGTTTTTCCCCAATTTTTGTTCTCAAATACTCAGACAATTCTGAGCTGTTCTTCCTCTTCTCCATGCTCCGTGTGACACATGGAGACGCACAACAGAAAGGTTGAGTCAATTTTTAACCATTTTAACTGGTTGTCGGTGTGATTTCTATATTTTATTTCAGGTACTTATATACCGCTGTCAATTTACGCAGCGCTTTATATCTATATTGTACATTCACATCGGTCCCTACCATCAAAGAGCTTACAATCTAACATCCCTAACTCACACTGTCAGCACCTGTTAATTAATACAGGTCAATTGAATTACAAATTACAGGCACATCACAAACTTTGGAATGCAATTATTTCTTGCAATTTTGAGAAGGTGTCAATAATTTTGTCCAGTCCATTTTTGGAGTTTTGCGTGGAATGTGTCAGATTTTACTTTTTGTTTCTCTACTTTTTTTCTGCCATGCCAATACAAATAAAAGAAATAAATATGAGAATGTCTAAACATTTGTAATTGCAACAATCTTCTGAGGGAAGTGGTGCATTTTGTGACAAAAATGCAGGGGTGCAAATATTTTGGGCGATGACTGTTTGTAGCTTTTATAGACACCATGCAGTTGCAAATTAAAAGCATTTTTTTCCATTCGTTATGACAGACATATCTCATTTGCCAACCATATTTTACTGGAAAGGATTGTGTTGCTTCCTTCAGGCCAGTAACCCACACTAGCGTTTCCAGGTATCCGAGGCTGTGTGTTGATAAAGGGGGTGCTGAAGTTCAGGGAGAGGGAGACAAATTTCAAAGCCAGTCTTCCACCCGCAGGTGTTTGTGGAGATGGAAAGAAAAAGTCTCCTGGAACCTTTTCTAGGGGTCAGAGGCCCCACTATGAATGAGAACCAGCAGCTTCCAAGAAACTCTTCTATGCAAAGATATGCACTAGTAATCTGGGTGGAGGACAAAGCTACCATTTTGTTTACAAATCTTTTATTGTTAAAAGAAAAATGTATGGTGGTACAGGAGAACACGTTCATTGTAATCATGTTATAAGAGCAAAAAAGGCTTAAATTAGCTAAGAACAGCAAACCGGATGGCTAGGCTAAGCACTGACAAAGCTAACATTTCAAGGAGAATGGAGGTAATGTGAAGAAAATGCAAGATAGTAAACTGTGCATGGCGCAAAGCAATCATCACATTCCAGCCATCGTCTTCTAAACTGAGGTTTCTACTTCCATGATATCAAGGATGATTCTTGGACCCAGGCTGCTGCAGTCCTATGACTTCTGTATGATATTCCCTTTGAAAGGGAATCCCAGATTATAATGCTATCCAACAATATAAAAGTGTCAGACCTACAACTGTATGTGTTACAAAGCAAAGGGTTTACTTTAAAAATGCAAGCAGAGTGCAAAGTACTGCCTGTAGGCTCCCTGCAGCTGATCTTGCACCATTGTCTTCTTCTGCATAGTGTCTCTATGTGTGGAGGCAGACATCTTGGTAGAGGAACATGGCTTTTGTTCCTCATGTAAAACTGGTGCGGGAAGAAGCAGTAAGAGAGCCACAGAAAACATAGAACCAAAGAACGAAAAAAAGCAGCAGGGAGATCCTTGCATTGCAATTCCTCAGGTACAGCTTTCTCTCCAGCAAGGAGAATAATGAGCAGCACAAAAGTGACAATGCCAAGTCTGTGGTGTCCTCAGTTGTTTTTATTTTTAGGCTTTTTTTCCTCCGTAACTCTAAAAAAACAAACGCACATACCTCCATGCTGCAGTATAAGTCTGATGCTGCAGCCATCCCCTGCTGGCTCTAATCCTAAGAACTGTGCAATCACGAGTGCTGATCGCTCAGTTCTGGGTCTTCCCAAGGCAGAGACCAGTCATTGCTCTTTGCTTGGCCCCGTCAGTGCTAACTTGGCTGGGGAGGGGGACGGGAGAGAGGATGAGCTAGCTGTTGGTCAGGCATCTGTGTGGATCCTAAGATTATTGTCAGGAACCTTCCTGCCTGGAGCGGTCCTGCAACATCAGCAGATATCCCGCTGTGGGGTGATTGTGGGTCACAGGAGAGCACAGGTAAGTGACTTATGTGACCCAGAAGAGAAATATGGCCACAAAAGCTTTGGCCATACTTCTCTTTTAACCACTTCCTTACTGGGCACTTAAACCCCCCTCCTGCCCGAACCAATTTTCAGTTTTCAGCGCTGTCGCTCTTTGAATGACAATTGCGCGGTCGTGCGACGTTGTACCCAAACAAAATTTGCGTCCTTTTTTTCCCATAAATAGAGCTTTCTTTTGGTGGTATTTGATCCCCTCTGCGTCATTTCTGATCGCCGCTATAAACAAAAAAAGAGCGACAATTTTGAAAAAAAAACAATATTTTTTACTTTTTGCTATAATAAATATCCAAAAATAAAAAATAAAAAAACAAATTTATTCATCAGTTTTGACCGATTTATATTCTTCTACATATTTTTGGTAAAAAAAATCGCAATCGGCGTTTATTGATTGGGTTGCGCAAAAGTTATAGCGCCTACAAACTATGGACATTGATTT
>BLSH010000676.1:353403-386619 GCA_018402905.1 Glandirana rugosa
TGTCCAGAGCGCGCGTACGGGCCCTCACGGCAGAGCGCCGAGGCCGGTCACTGTCACGGCCTCGGCGCATGGGCCTTCGTTCTAGACACTCTTCTACAGGTGAGGGTGTCTCCCCTGGCTCGTCGGCCCAGCCTAGAAGCAAAGTTCCACTCATAAAGTATTACTCGATCATACACCACGTATGATCGAGTAATACGATAACAGAACGTCCAAAAATAAAAAATAAAAAAAAAATCCCATCTGTTGGCGAAATTGGAACAACAGACTGATATCTAAATACAAATAGGGTTCGTATAAACTTCGGTAAATGACAACTGACAGAGTGTTGGAGACAACCATCAAATAAGGTTATTAGTTGGTGGGAAAGTCATTTTATTATGAAAGACTTTTCAATATGAAACCAAAATCAAGAACACGGGGACATGACCTCAAACTAACTGGAGGGACGTTCAAAACTAATCTTAGAAAGTATTATTTTACTGAAAGGGTGGTTGATTATTGGAATAAACTACCAACAGAGGTTGTGAGACAGTCAACAGTAAATGGCTTCAAATATGCTTGGGATAAACATAAATCTATAGTCAGACAACAAGGTTAAAGCGGTTGTCTACCCTAAAAAAAAAATAAAAAATAAAAACCTGCAAGACAATAGCATAATGAGCTAGTATGCACCACATACTAGCTCATTATGAAATACTCACCTTGAAACGAAGATCCGACCCGGCTGCTCGGTCCCCTCTGTGGGAGTGGACATCTTCTCACAGATCTTGCTTCCGGGTACGCGGCTCCGGCACTGTCACTGGCCGGAGCCGCGAGACGGCACTCCCGGGCATGCGCGCGAGACCTGTTTTTCCTGGCAAGGTCCGGAATTAATGCTGGGCCTTTGCCGGGACATACACGGTGCATGCGCCGTAACGCCACATTGAATTAGAAAGGGAATATCTTCTAAACCGTACAGGTTTAGAAGATATTCATTTTACCTACAGGTAAGCCTTATTCTAGGCTTACCTGTAGGTAAAAGTAAACAAAATGGGTAGACAACCGCTTTAATGGGAAAACTAAAAAAAAAGGGGCAGACTCGATGGACTACTCAGTCTTTTTCTGCCATCACTTTTATATGTTTCTATGGTCCTAAACAGGGCTGCTAAAAATTTTAGTTATGCTAGGTGGTAACTAGCCTGGTTAATTGTTAGGGGGATCCACTGACTTTTCCCTAAATCTGGATTTGATGCACCCCTCTCTTCTGTCACTAGGTGGCATTGTTGCCTATGGCATTAGAATGACAAGGGCATAGCAAACTCAGATTATGTGTGGATAGGTTGTTTCAGCCAACTGGCAGGGGTTTTCTTCGGCCCCTTGGCCTGCTAGGGGAGAGCCTATTTATTCGGGAGGATTCAGGTGATCGGGGTTCTGTACCACCTGGATGGCTGTCTGGGTGGACGTGTGTTACAAGGCTCCAGGTTGCTAGGCCAGAAGCCTGAGGCCTATCCCGGGAGCACTTAGCTGCTAGGCTGCCTGAGGCCTATCCAGGTTTGAGAGCAGTGCGGGGTTGGGGCTTTTCAGCCCGGAAGTCCAACCAAGTTGCAGAGGCTCAGCCCGAGGGAAGCCTGATCGTCGCAGAGGTTCAGCCGGACAGGGAACCAAGTGTTGCCAGAGGTGAAATAGAAGCAGTTGCCATAAGGGACAACCATTCCTGTTACCGAAGGCAAGTGAGGATCAAGGTCAGAGATAAAGGGAACACAGTTGCCACCAAGGGACAACCACTCCTGTTATCAGAGGCCAGTGCATGGAAGTCTGAAGAAGTACCAGAGCAGGCTTTTTTACTAGCTGTGGACAGTGAAGAAGTGGGAAAGCTTCAGCAGAGTCAAGCCAGGGACCCAGCAGGTAGCGTGGGTAAAGCTTGAGGAGTATACAGCGGGCTAGCTGTGGAAGAGCTCAGGGGATCCAGCGATGGCTGGAATATTAAATTCTAGTGAGAGACCGGGAGCTCAGAATGAAGATCTACAGTAGGACACTGTGAGATGTGAAAGAAGATCTACAATGGGATACTGTGAGTTACGCGTGCGGATCTATCTTGACTGTTGAAAGTTCAGTTGCTATAGGAGACAGCAGTTCTACAAAATACAGTGTGCTGCACCCAGCTTAAAGGCCCTCTACCTGTATCACAGTCTGCCTCTTACTATTTTTAGTCTGTGGAGTCTGCCAATTGCTTTTGCATCTGCCTAAGGGTATCCTGGCCCTAAACCCTCTACCCCAGTTTTGTTGAGACAATAAATCTCTTTTTCTGCATTCAAAAAGTGACTGGCACCCATGTTTTCAACTTGCACTACACCCACCATGCATAGTAACCCATACTGTGATGAAGGACGTCAGCTCTCCCAACTCTGGAGGTCACCATTAGGTCTCTAGGGGTCGAGGACGTCGATACATTTATTAATCTATATTGTTTATATATATATAGGTCTGATTGTTATAGTTTCCACACCATCAAAACTCTATAGCTACTGCACCACTTAACCACGCAATAGTCCTAAACACACCGCATATGTTAGCACCATCTCCAGGCTATACCCCTAAAGTGGAACTTCACTCTCCCAATCAGCATTGCTTATTTTTAATCCTCATGCTGCTAGCATTAGCAAAAATGATGTATATCATATTTACTTATTTAAAACTTTTTTTTTTACATTTCTTCAGTTACTTGGTTTCTTGCCTAGGCAGATGATGTCATACACCCCAGAAGTCTTTAGAAGAGAAGGAGGGGTTTTCCTTAGCTAAGCACACCCTCCTGTCTGCATGCCTGAGCTAAAGGCAGATGAAATGCAGGAAGTAAATGCTACATGAATCATCTGCCCTTACTCAAGATGGCTAGGGGCAGAAATGCTCAGGGTTGTTTTTTAAAGTGATTTCTCAACCAAATTAAGCACGGAAAGCTGGATGGATGGGGGAGTTTGCTTTGAATATTTTAAAATAATTAAATAGTGCTTTTGGTTTGTGGTGCTCAGATGCAGTGAAGATCCACTTTAAAGTGATGCGTAAGTTGACATATTGTAGACAGACATAAGATGTTGATCATAGCATGATGTTTCACTGTGTATTTCATGTTGTGCCTTTTCTTTTGGCTAGGCCACTCTTTCTTTGCTATCAAGATAACGAGGTCCTGAGGAAGCGGATAGGCAAAATACATCGACCTCTTGGATCAAATATACAAAGACAGCGTCCTGTCGCTTGTAGCAAAATGCTTATCACTCAGAAAAGTACATGAGCTGCTTTTCAGGCAGAATGAAGAGTTTTTGTCCCCATAGACTTCAATAGAAATGCCTGAAAAATGCAACATGATTTTTTCCAAGCGTTTTTTTGCAAGTTTTCTGCACAAACAGCAGCTCTCAGCCACGTTTTTCAGCAGCACTCCACACCATTTAATTGAAAAATGGTTCACAAAAGCTGCAAAAATGTGCAATTCTGCTCCAAATAATGCCCAAAAAGGCTTAAAAAATTGATGCTTTTGTGTTACTGTAGCCTTATAAATAATGACAGATGTTGATAACAATTACGTCAAGGTGATCTTTTTTACATGTATAACTAAAAAAAATAAAAATCGATGACTTTTTTCCCTTTAAGCAAAGGTACATCATGTATAAATCTGCCGGAAGATTCCCTCTAAGCTGCAGCACAGTAAGGAACGTGCAGTGTATTTACATGCGGTTTATAAAACAGAAAAATAAACAGTTGTTATTGGAATATTCGGACATTCAAATTCCAGAGCGAACGGGGCTGGAAATTTCCACGGTTTCATTAGTCTGTAACGACTCATAAAAATCCTGCCGAGTAATGATATTTTTCCAGATCTCCAGAGTAGCCTTATGAATGATTCAGCACCAGACTCCCTGGAGCAGCCGCTGAAACAGAAGCAGTGTCTTCAAGTGTACCTGTCATCACTGGGCATAGCCATTGCATAAAGCTGGATATAGATGGATCAAAATCCAGCCGGTTCAGTAGAGACTGGCTGAACTTTGATCCATCTATGGCCGTTCCCGCCAGGGTTGCCAACTGCCAGTAAATTTACTGACACTTTGTAAAAATCCGTGATTTTTACAACTGTCTATAAATATCAGGGTCTGATAATTTGCCACGCTGTGCTGACTTTTTAAGTGTAAATCAGGCAAATTACTTGATATGGGTATTGTCAGTGTTTCCATGTTGTGTTGAAATATCAATTGTCTTAGTTTTTAATAGGAGTTCTATTATTTTTCAAGTTGTCAGTAAAAAATGTGCTCTGCCAGTAAATTTTCTAGGTTTTGCCAGTAAAAAAAAATGCTGCAGGAAGTTGGCAACACTGGTTCCCGCTTGACAGAAATCAATGTAATGATCGCCTTCTGTCAAAAGGCAATGTTGAACAATGTATATTCGATCAGCGGCTGCAGCGCTGTTCAGTGTATTCTGCCAGTTTAAAAGTCCCAGAAGAGAAGAGCACAGCAGGGAGGATTCCTCCGTCCACCTCGCTTGTGTGGAGGGGGAATCGGTTCATTTCTTTTTTCGATCAGCCCGCTTTGGGCAACCTACAGTGAGGGGAAAAATGTATTTGATCCACTGCTGATTTTGTACGTTTGCCCACTGACAAAGAAATGATCAGTCTATAATTTTAATGGTAGGTTTATTTTAACAGAGAGACAGAATAACAACAAAAAAATCCAGAAAAACACATTTCAAAAAAGTTATAAATTAATTTGCATTTGAGTATAAGGTGGGAATCCTGCAGATTCTGATAAGTGAAATAAGTATTTGAGCCCTTCGCAAAGCATGAGTACTTAGTACCAGTGTTGCCAACCGCTCGTAGATTTACGGGCAGCCTGTAAAAACAGGGCACTTTTTCTACTGCCTGTAAAAGCCGAAAAGTGCCAGTAAAAATGGCTGCGATCTGCGCGGGTGTGAACTGTGCATGCGCAGCTCCAGAGATCACAGACGATCCCATCCTGAGTTTGCGCCGCACGGCCCACCCCAGCCCGCTGATGATGTTATGCTGCAAGCTGCATTTCCAGCTACACCGCCGCCCTGTAAAATTTAAAATGCCAGGAGCCGAGTGGGCTAATGGTGGATCCTGTAGTGTGGACAGTGAAGTGGAGCCGGAGGACTGGCGGCACCATCACTGCAAGTGAGATGGACAGCGCTGGCTTGCCCCCCTGCCCCAGATGGACACACAAGGCCCTGACCAGTGCCACTGGCCAGCACTGAGCACACCCTGCCCTGGCTGCAGTCCCCTGGTGAGTGAATAGAGTGCATATACACCAACTTGAAGGTGTGAGAGTGTGTGAGAGTCCCTCCACCGGACACCCTGGCCTGCAATATCCATCCATCGCTTGGCTGGATGCTATGTATGTGATGTCTACAGGCAGTCCCAGGCAACAGTTATCAGACAAGAATGGTAGTGGTGTGATTGTACAGAATTACAGATGTTCATAATCTTTGTCTTGCTATCTCCTGTGTCCTGTCTGCATCCTCTGACCACCTCCTGTATCCTGTCCACATCCTCTGACCGCCTCCTGTATCCTGTCTGCATCCTCTGACCGCCTCCTGTATCCTGTCTGCATCTTCTGACCACCTCCTGTATCCTGTCTGCACCCTCTGACCACCTCCTGTATCCTGTCTGCATCCTCTGACCGCCTCCTGTATCCTGTCCGCATCCTCTGACCGCCTCCTGTATCCTGTCTGCATCCCCTGACCGCCTCCTGTATCCTGTCCGCATCCTCTAACCACCTCCTGTATCATGTGCACATCCTCTGACCATCTCCTGTATCATGTGTGCATCCTCTGACCACCATCCGTATGTACCATTTCTGCATCCTCTGACCACCTCCTGTATCCTGTCCGCATCCTCTGACGACCTCCTGTATCCGGACCGCATCCTCTGATCAACTCCTGTATCCTGTCCGCATCCTCTGACTACCTCCTGTACCATTTCTGCATCCTCTGACTACCTTCTGTATCCTATCCGCATCCTCTGACCACCTCCTGTACCATGTGCACATCCTCTGACCATCTCCTGTATTATGTGCGCATCCTCTGGCCACCTCCTATATCCTGTCCGCATCCTCTGACCACCACCTGTACCATTTCCGCATCCTCTGACCACCTCCTGTATCATGTCCACATCCTCTGACCACCACCTGTACCATTTTTGCATTCTCTGACCACCTCCTGCCCCGCATCCTCTGACCACCACCTGTACCATTTGCGCATCCTCTGACCATCTCCTGTATCCTGTCTGCATCCTCTGACTACCTCCTGTACCATTTCTGCATCCTCTGACTACCTTCTGTATCCTGTCTGCACCCTCTGACCACCTCCTGTATCCTGTCCACATCCTCTGACCACCTGCTGTATCCTGTCCACATCCTCTGACCGCCTCCGGTGTTTTCTTGGTGACTATGGTCCCAGCTGCCTTGAGATCATTGACAAGATTCTCCCGTGTAGTTCTGGGCTGATTCCTCACCATTCTCAAGATTATTGGAACTCCACGAGGTGAAATCTTGCATGGAGTCCCAGGGAGATTGACAGTTACTTTGTGTTTCTTCCATTTGCGAATAATCGCACCACCTGTTGTCACCCTCTCATCAAGCTGCTTGGCGATGGTCTTGAAGGTCTACCTATTAAAAACAATGCACTCCCTGGGTGGCTGACATCTTATCTCAACAGTTAACAAACTACCAGGTAAAAACATTGCATTAACTATTGCAAGCTACTGTATATACCCCACTAAATACACCTCTATTTCAAAAGCTTTGCATGCCACTACACTCCAGCAGAGATGGTGATACCTGGCTTACTAGCAGTTCTCTCAAACCCAGGTTAAGGGCCAACAGAGACGGTCCATAATTCACAAACTATTCTGCAGAGTTCAAGCATGAAATGCAATCAATGGACTATTCTTGAACTCCTAGAAAATCGTGGATGTGTACTGAAGGGTACCTTGTACAATAGATCATTTCACTTAAAGTGTCACTAAACCCACATCATTAAATACTATCAATAAATGGTGTATTCCATGCTGTTCATACTCACTGTCACTATGAGATTTATTTTCTGTATTCTGCAAAAAACCTGGTTGATACTGCTGCTCTCCATCTCCCCTTTCAGTCCATCTCCCCACGGCAGTTGGAGGTTTTACAGAGCAGTGGTGGCAGCTCTGCACATGCTCAGTTTTCAGTGTATTTCTACCCTGAGCATTTCCTCCCTATCACATCTGAACAGCCCATGTGACTATAGAGCCTCACATGTGGATGTATACCTAGTGGTAAATGACAGCCAACTCCCTCCCTCCTCCTCTATGCCCACTAACCAGCTAAACACAATGGGGATGGGATATTACATCTTGATTGATGGAGGCTTCACCTCCCTCTTATTCTAAGACACAGGCTGGAGGGAAATAACACAGCCTTTGATTGGCAGAAATACACCCACACCAAGTTATTGCCTAAAAATAATAAAGATTTGATTTCAAATATATATTTGTGCGACAATTTAAAACAGTTTATTGACATTATTATACAGGATTTATATAGCGCCAACAATTTACGCAGCGATTTACAACTTGAGGGTAGACAGTACAAATACAATACACCTAAATACAGTAGGAATCAGAGGGCCCTTCTCGTTAGAGCTTACAATCTAAAAGGGAAGGTCAAGAGATAATAACTGTAGGGGATGTGCTAATAGAGAAGATAAATGTACAGTTGTTAGGTGGGAGCCAGATAGGCTTCTCTGAAGAGATAGGTTTTCAGGGATCGTCTGAATGTGGACTAACTAGGAGAAAGTCGGACAGATTGGGGTAGAGCATTCCAGAGGATGGGGGAGGCTCTGGAGAAGTCCTGGAGGCGAGCATGGGATGAGGTGACAAGGGAGCTAGAGAGCAGGAGGTCTTGGGAGGAGCGAAGAGATCGATTTGGTGTTCTTACTTTGTATTCCAAAGGCTGTTTTTTTAATGTTGAACATGTGACCAACAGCATAGGACTAGAAGCTCCTCCTGCTTATGTTTACCTGTAGACAGGCTGGGAAAGAGCTAGGTCATGTGACAGCAGTATAGCGATTAGGAAAGAAGGTACTTAATGTTTTTTTTTTATTAAAATAATTACAGTGCCATCAGCTACATAAAGAAATAGTAGGGGCAATGGAATTTAAACAGTGTGTGCTTTTGGAAATGTTTAATGGTAAAAAAGCATCAAATACAACCAATGTGTTTCAAGGGAAAAAGCCTACCCCTTCCTCAGGCCCTGATCATTTGAAGTTAAAAGAATCACGACAGAATGCACTCGGGGACCCCTGCTAAGGCTTGATGGAGACTGGTATCTCCAAATGGCACTAAGGACTGTAGACTGCTCATAGTGTTGTTAGGAGATGCTAGTCTTCATTGAGCCTTATTACCTATAATCCCCTGTGCAGTCCAACTCAAGCTGGGAGAGGGACGGACAGCACTGGGGGCCATTAAGTTCAGTTGCATTGCACATGTGCTGATAATAAGAATACTGATGGAGGAGTTGGAAGATGAGCTTATCCAATCCGAGCATTTCTGTGCCTTGCGACTGTTGTGATAGCCTATCACAACTGTAATCAGTATTACTGCTTATATTGAAGAGCCCCCCTCTCTTCATCTTTTGCCACTGATCCTCCCAATCTTCTTCCTACCTCTTCTGCCAGCAACTTCTCCATCAATCCTGTAAGTAATGCTCCCTTTGACCCCACTGTTCATCAAGAGAAGGGGTGGGGGGTTCACAATGACCACCAATCAGTAGCAAGGCAGAACTCAGGGCACATATGGACCATAAACTGGCACAACAACCACTAATGTTATGGGAGGAAACAACACTGACTACAAGAGTTCTGGGACACTCATCATTGATCATTGACTTTTAAGGTGGCACACACCATTGACCACCAACATTTAAAGGGGCACACACTATGGAACACTGACATCTGCAAGCTGCTCTGTGCATTTCATAATCCTGACCCCTGTACTCTGGCTGCTGCACTGTAAATGCTATGTGCTCAACAATTCTGAGGGCACTTTAGGGCCTCAAGAAAAGTGATTAATTCTTTTTTTAAAAAAAAGCTTGAACCTTTTTTCTTTACATAATAGAAAGTAATTATCAAGTGGTTATTAAATACTGTATAAAAATAGAAAGCCCTATCTGACTCAAAAAATATATAAAAATATTAGTTTGCGTACAGTGGTTGAATATCCAAGTAATTGACAGTCAAACGATCACAGGGCTCCAAGTTGAAAGTTGACCTGGTAACAGACATTATATGTATATATATATTGTGGCAGGGTTTTGTGCACTAGCACTAGGACTATGTGTTGGACCCTCTGGAGGACCAAGGCATAAGGAGTGAGCAGTGAGGCTGCAAAAAGACAGCCATGAGGCTGAATTCTAGGTTTTGTTGCATTGATGGTGAAAACCCCCTACATGGGAAACTATTCAAGTGTGAACTTTTTGCTTTGTGTTAAATAAAAATGGACAGAAAAATCCCTGAAACGTACTTCTGGTGTGGAGTAAACTCACTGTTTGGCACTACCAATGAGCCACAAATTCCCCAACTTGCCACTATATATATATTACCAAATGTATTGGGACACCTGTCTTTACACATACATGACCTTTAATGGCATCTCAGTCTTAGTCCGTAGGGTTTAATGTTGAGTTGGCCCACCCTTTGAAGCTATAACAGCTTCAACTCTTCTGGGAATGCTGTCCACAAGGTTTAGGAGTGTGTCTATGGGAATGTTTGACCATTCTTCCAGGAGCACACAAACAAGGTCCGTAAAGACATGTACGAGCAAGTCTGGGGTGGAGGAATTTGACTGGCCTGACGCCAACCCGATAGAACACCTTTGGCATGAATTAGGGCAGAGACTGTGAGCCAGACCTTCTCATCCAACATCAGTGCCTGACCTCACAAATGTTCTTCTGGAAGAATGGTCAAACATTCCCATAGACACTCCTAAACCTTGTGGACAGCCTTCCCAGAAGAGTTGAAGCTGTTATAGCTGCAAAGGATGAGCCAACTCAATATTGAACCCTATGGACTAAGACTGGGATACCATTAAAGGTCATGTGCGTGTAAAGGCATCTCAATACTATTGACAATATAGTACACACATACAGGCTAGTACTCAACTGGTTAAAGGGCGCCTGTGATGGAAATACTGAAGCTCACTAATCCTGGGTCCACTGATCTGGAACTGGGGAAAAGCTTGCTCCAGGAGGGTGAGTCACTAGGCAGCAAAGCCAGGAGCAAGATGAACTTGCACAAAACCAAGTAAGCAATGACAGCCCCCCATTTCTGTCAGCAGAAGGTACATTTACAGCAGAGTAGACAACACAAAGTATAAAAGTAATTTTTCTCTCATTATAGCACTGAATTCTCTGGGTATTACAGACTACAAGTGGGCTCACTGCAATCCTGCAATAACTATACAGCTGCATTTACTGTTATCTCTACATCACTGGGAAACTTAACTTTTTTTTTTCCAGACAGTTTAAGCCTACTTTTTGATAGAACACCCTGGCTGGTACCCACACTCGTTGCCACATGTAAGCTGCAGTACCTAGCCCCTGGCAGACTACCCAGTGATATTCCTCTCTGCATCTGGCACTGACGAGGGTTAAGGAGGTTTGCAGTTAATGCAGAAGAGAGGTTAGTGGCCCTGGGAGACTTCCAAGAGCAGATGTTGCGGGGTTGATGTTACACGATGCTGAGAAAGAAGAGGAAGGAAGAGTACGTCTGCCAAGCCTCCACCCCCGATGTGCTGTAATTGAGTGCAGCCGGTCTCTAAACCCATGTGGAGACAGCAGGTGCGGCTTGGCCAGAGGATTTAAACTCCGCAGTCCGGGGTATCCCCACCTGTGATGGGGCCTCTGAAGCGTATTCCCTCCTTTCTCCATCGGTGGCTGAGAGTAATCCGATTAGCTTCTAATTACACACACCAATATACTCCAACATCAAAAGAGGCTCTGTGACACTAAAGAGGTCAAAAAGGCTCTCATCTCTGAGGTCACAACATTTATAAGGCTTCAGGATGACCATTGGGACATCAGCAGGCCTAGAAGAAGCTCAGACTTCATAAAGATCAGCCCTGTTAGGCCTAAATTAATTGCCTTACCAAAATCGCCTGCCAAGGCCTGAAGGGACAGTAGCCCTAATTCAATATGCACAATTGCTGCATTGCAAGAGGATGTTTGAGTGTAAAACTTCCATCACAGACCATCTCAAGTAAGGCAGCCCAATTCACTTTTGGAACTACAGATCCCAATGCAACAACAGGTTAAAATCTCAAAGGATTATCAAAGTGCTATTTTCATTATCAAGTGTTATTTGCAATTTTTAGAATTTTCCTTCACTAAATGTTTCACGGCGTGAACACACTGTATTCTTTGCATGCAAAAAGGTTTGTGGACATTTGACCATCACATCTACATGCGCTTGTTGGTGATCACATTCCGTAACCACAAGCCTTGATATGGAGTTGCTCCTTCCCATGGGCATTGAGATGGAGTTCCCTTTCCGCTATTTTGGGAAGGATTTCCGTACGATTTTGTATTGTTTCTGTGGAAGTGTATGCCCGTTCAGCTGAAAAAACATTTATAGGGTCATATGCTGATTGTGGAGAAGATCTGCTCTGCAACTGGCATTTCCAAATAATCCCAAAGGTGTTCAGTAGAGTTGAGGTCACTCCAGCTGCTCCACACTGAACTCTTCAAACCACGTCTTTATGGAGCTGGATTTGTATACAGGGGCACAGTCAGGGGAGGGCTAGCAGCCTTAGGCCTGGGGGGCAAATCCAGTCAAGTGGCCCATTGAACCACTGAATCAGCTCAGCATCCATGCCCACCTATTTTTATAACGGATATTGAGGTTATCAAGCAAGACAAATATGATACAATGTGGTAACATAATTTAATGTTAATAGCAACAAAGTAGCTTTAACAAGAATAATGCATCAATGCAGCCTCACCACCCACCAATGCATCCTCACCATTGCCCACCAATGCAGCCTCGCCAGTGCCCCCCCCCCCTTTGCCTGGGCCCTACTTCCTTCCTCCCCAAGAAGAAAAAAGTGTGAGCGGCAGTGGCCGTCAACCATTTTGATTGTAATTTAGGGTGGCCTGGGGGGCAATTGCCACCCTGCCCCCTGGCCCAGCCCTCCCCTGGGCACAGTCATGGTAGAACAGAAAAGGACCTTCCCTAAACTGTTACCACAAGGTTAGAAACACACAATTGTCTGATGTCTGCATGCTGTAGCGTTAACACTACCCTTCAATGGAAACATCAGAACTCAATATTTTGGAGGGGTTTCCACACAATTTAGGTAGGTGTGATGGTCAGGAGACCACAGACTTTGGGCCATATACTTTAGTATAAAAGCCAATTTGCAAAGATTATCTTTTGCAAACACCAAAATGTATTATTTCAGACTCAGTCCATTTTGGTTACCTCTCCAGAGGGATCAAGGTTTAGTATATAAAAAATTTTGAGGCTGTTTACAGGATTAATATCAGTGATATGTTTCTATACAACTGCCAAGGAATGTTGCTTAAAGTGATACTAAACACACACTGTTTAATTACATTGTTCCTTCTATTTCTGTATGTGGATGGTGGCACTGTAATGATTTTAATAACAAACATCCAACTACCCTTTTTCTAATTAATATAGAGCTGTCACATGACCCAGATCTTTCCCAGCCTGTCTGTGGGGAAACATAAGCAAGAGGAGCTTCTAGTCCCCTGCTGCTGGTCACATGTTCAAAACAAAAACAAAAACAAAAACAAAGCAGCCTTTGGAATACAGAGTAAAAATAATTAACCACTTCTTTACTGGGCACTTAAACCCCCCTCCTGCCCGGACCAATTTTCAGTTTTCAGCGCTGTCACTCTTTGAATGACAATTGCGCGGTCGTGCAACGTTGTACCCAAACAAACTTGGCGTCCTTTTTTTTCCCACAAATAGAGCTTTCTTTTGGTGGTATTTGATCGCCTCTGTGTTTTTTATTTTTTGCGCTATAAACAAAAAAGAAGCGACGATTTTGAAAAAAGAACAATATTTTTTACTTTTTGCTATAATAAATATTCAAAAATAAAAAAAAATGTATTCATCAGTTTAGACCGATATATATTCTTCTACATATTTTTGGTAAAAAAAATAGAAATCGGCGCATATTGATTGGGTTATAGTGTTTACAAACTATGGACATTGGTTTTATTTTTTTACTAGTAATGGAGGTGATCTGCGATTTTTATCGGGACTGCGATATTGCGGCGGACATGTCGGACGTTTTTGCCACTTTTTTGGGACCAATGACATTTATACAGCGATAAGAAATGTAAATATCCAATGATTACTGTATAAATGTCATTGGCAGTGAAGGGGTTAACTTGCAGGGGGCAGTGAAGGGGTTAACTATGTTCCCCGGGTGTGTTCTAACTGTGGGGGGGGGCGGGGTTGGCAGGGGCATGACAGATCTAACTGATCCCAGTGACAGGGATCAGTAGATCTGTCACGCTCCCCCTCACAGAACGGGCAACCGCCGTGTTTACATCGGCGGTTCCCCATTCCGGCTCTCTGGAAGGAGATCGTGGGTCCGCGCCCAGCACGAGCCAATGGGAGGACGTCTATAGCATTTTAGCGCCACGCTGTAGCCGTCATTCGGCTATGGCGGCGGTGCGAGGAGGTTAATTTCAATAAACTATTTAAAATTGTCATACAAATATATATTTGAAATCAAATCGTTATTCGTTTTTGGCAATAACATGGTGTGGGCGGATTTCTGCCAGTCACAGGCTGTGTCACACCCCTCCAGCCCATGTCTCTATAGTCACACGGGCTGCTCGGATGGAAATGCTCAGCATAGAACTCACTGAAAACTGAGCATGTGCAGAGCTGCCAGCACTGCTCTGCACAATCCCTAACTGAATTGTGGACATGGACAGAAGGTGGGGATAGAGAACAGCAGAATCAAGCAGTTTTTTACAGAATACAGAAAACAAAACTCATAGTGACTGAGTGAGTATGAACAACATATAATACATTATTTATTGATAGTTCTTTATGATGTGGGTTTAGTGACACTTTAAGGCCTCATGCACACTGCTGCCTCTAAACGGACATTTAGAGGCATTTGGGTGTTTTTTTTCAGCTGCTCCTGAACTCATCTAATGTTATCTTATCAGTCCATGTACACAGGGTCGTTTAAGGTTGTCTCCAGGCAGTTGAGTTTAGAGGCTTTTTTGGAAAGCAAAAAAAATGCATTCAGACGGAAGTTCAGAGGCATCTGAAACGGCAAATACCTGTAACAGATTGTAAACGCACCTAAATGCCTAACTCACATTTAGCAGCGTTTCATTTAGAGGTGTTTGTCATTTAAAAAAAAAAAAGATTTTAGACATGAACGCGGCATGTATAACACTGCTAAACGGCCGTTTTAAGCGTCGGTTTCTAGCTATCAAAAAAATAGTCCTGGGGAGGTTGAAAAAGCAGCCTATGTGCATGGAGCCTAAACGGATGTTTAGAGGCATTTGGGAGTTTTTACAGCTGCCCCTGAACTCATCTAATGTTATCTTATCAGTACATTTACACAGGGTTGTTTAAGGTCGTTTCCAGGCAGTTGCGTTTAGAGGCTTTTTTTTGGAAAGCAAAAAATGCGTTCAGACGGAAGTTCAGAAGCATTTGAAACGCCAAATGCCTGCAACAGCTTGTAAACGCACCTAAACACCTAACTTGCGTTTAGCAAGTGTTTCGCCTTGAAGGCGTTTGTCAATTTAAAAAAAAAACGGCTCCGCTGATCCCCGCTGAGCCGATGGATGACAGATCTGGCTCCACTCACTGTGCGTCGATGGATCTGTCCGAGCGCCGCTCTCCTCTATGGGAAATCGGGTGACAATGGACCATCTGTCCGTTCTCATCCAATCCGCTCCCCAGACGAATGAAAAAATAGGGTTTCCATCCATCTGACTTTACGGAGCACGGATCAGATCGGAGAGCGGCCGATGTCAGCGGACATGTCACCGCTGACATCCATCGCTCCACAGAGGAGAATGGGGCGTCCGTTCAGGTCCGCCTGTCCATTTTTCAGCCTGTATGAAAGGGGCCTAAGGGCTTCAGAGACCTAAGCGCAGAAACAGTCAACCTGGGGTTCTTCTTAGTAAGTGACCTCTCCTTGGGCAGAGTCCACATGATCAAGGCTGAGGCATTTTTCGTGTGATTATCAACCACTTCCCTACCGCTGTATGCAGAATGACGTCGGGAGGTGGTTCAGTTATCCTGACTCTGCGTCATATGACGTCTAGCAGGATAACAAGCCGGCGCACACCCGCGGGGGTGCGCATCGTGGTAATCGGTGGTGCGGTGTGTCAGTCTGACCCACCGCTTTACCGAACTCGGTACAGAGCTTCCGTCGGAAACTCTTTACCATGTGATCAGCCGTGATTGGTCATAGTGTAAACAGGAAAAGCTGTTTATTGGCTTTTCCACTACTCGCGTCTGCAGACACAAGTAGAGGAGAGTCAATCAGCTGCTCTCCTGACAAGAGGGGTCTGTGCTGATCGCTTAGCGGTGCAGCCCCCCCCCCCAGGATCGCCAGCCTAGACCACCAGGGAGCATGCCCAGGAACCACCAGGGATGTGCCCACCCAGGACCACCAGGAAGCTGATCTTGACCACCAGGGAGCCGATCCTAGACCACCAGAGAGCCCACCCTAGACCACCAGGTAAGGGGCACAGTGCCCACTTCAGATGCCACCCTAGACCACAAGGGAATCGGCCCCTATTAGTGCATCTGTCATCTGCTGCCCATCAGTGCCCCCTATCAGTGCTCATCAGTGCCACATATTAGTGCCCACAAGTGCCACCTATCAGTGCCCATCGGTGCCACCTATCAGTGCCCAGTGCCACTATCAGTGCCCAGTGCCACCTATCAGTGCCACCTATGAGTGCCCGTCAGTGCTGCATATCAGTGCTTGCCAGTGCCGCCTATCAGTGCCCATCAGTGCTGCATATGTGTGCCAATCAGTACTGACTCATCAGTGCCAATCAGTACTGACCCATCGGTGCCCATCAGTGATGGAGAAAATGTACTTATTTACAAAGTTTTGTGACAGAAAGAGAGAAAAAATTTTTTTTTCAAAATTTTCAGTCTTGTTTTATTTGTAGCGCAAAAAAAAACAAAAAAAAAACAACAAAGGGGCGATTAAATACCACCAAAAGAAAGCTCTATTTGCGGGAACAAAATTATAAAAATGTTGTTGTTTGGGTACAACGTCACACGACTGCGCAATTGTCATTCAAAGTGCAACAGCACTGAAAGCTGAAAATTGGTCTTGTAGGGAAGTGTTCTAAGTGCATGGTATTGAAGTGGTTAAAGCAGATCTTCACACAAAAAATCGACTTTGCACCTTTTCAAGCCTCCCTCCACCAAAAAGTAAAAAAGCTGACATTTTTATAAAACATTTCTGTTACCTTTTTCTCCCTTTATTTAGAGCCCATCCTGAGTCCTGCTTCAATTCTCGCCTAGGCAAGAATAATGTGTAACCCTGGCCCTGCAGGCTTATGGGTACAGTAAGCTCTTTTTTTGAGAATTAAAAGTGTTGTTACAATAGTAACGCATATGACATTTTAAATGATTAAAATAGTAAATTTTCTTAGTATAAAAACCCATAACTAAGTTTCTCTTTACAAACAGCTGAACTGAATTATATAGGCAGCTTTAGAACATACATACTTGCCTTTGCTCCTGGGATATCTCTGTTGTATAATCTAGGAGCACTGCTTTTCTATATTCGTAAAATCCATGAAAACATGTAAACAGGTACAGCACCAGATCTTTTTCTGCACATGTACAAAATCTGACATGGCATCATTGGAAGGGCAGCTGCAAAAACCAGGAAGAGAAAGGCTGCAGCCCATGAAGAAGACGGTGGGATAGGTGGGGACCTGTAGCAGGAGAGAGGTTTGAGAGAAAAGAACAATGCTGGATTTTTCCAAAGACATACTGAGCACAGTTTGGCCCCGCTCCCTTGTCACTATCTGTGATTGACAGTCTCTTAGCCAATGATGAGGGAGAGAGAGCCTCTGCTCCTGTGCACACCACTGGATTGAGATCGGGCTCAGGTAAGTATGGGGGGGAGCTGAAAACAGAAAGTTTTGTTACCTCAATGCACAGAATGCATAAGGTAAAAATCCTTCAGCCTCTACAACCACTTTAAGGGGAAAGGACTAACTTTTTCTACCATACTATTCACATGTCATGCAGGATAAAGCAACAGGCAACTTCCGTTGCTTATTTCCACTTTTCTTTCACTTCCTAAATTCCAAACCACCCTGGTTGGAACTAAGGACTCTCTCTCTGCCCCTACATGACAGCCTATGGGCATTTGCATTGCTCACAACAGTGCTGCATTGACTTTCAAGTCCAGCCATTCCCAACTAGTGTTCCATAGACGACTAGGGTTCTTCCAGAGGTTGCTAGAGTTATGGCTGATTGTCCTCTATTAGAACCCAAACCTGTCTGTAAGGGTGGAACTCTGAACTCCAGTGCAAGGGAGACATTTTTCCCACTTGCCACCAATGTAAGGTGCATCATTTCTCACTGACCACCAGTGAATTGATTTTTGCAGGGGTTCCCTGAGACATGAAAATTATTTCAAGGGTTCCTCTGGGCTAAAAAGGTTTAGATAGGTTGATCTAGTTACATCATCCCTGTGCCCGTTAATACTGAATATTTACCTGGAAGGCAAATGAAGAGACAGAGATGGGAGATGAGGCATGTATAAGAAGTGTGGTGGGTAGGCATTTAAATAAAGCAATGATTCACTTTCAGGGAAAGCTTAAAAAGGCACGTATGCACCATAACAAGTATTAAAATGCAGGTAATCGCATGCATTAGCGTACAGAAGGCTGTGGATCCACAATCCATTAATACATTTAGTAATACATTTCACCTTGAAGTTCTGTGACCAGTACTTTCAGCCTGCAGATATTTATATGGTCGCTAATCTCCTGACCTTCTAATGTAGAAGATCAAAATCCCCATTTAATTCCCATTTCACAGTAGCTAGAGCTTTACGTTTCAGCCTGTTAACATGGCCGCTGGCCTAGTGATCACCTGGGGTGTACTATACACGTATGCTGGGTGTGCGTCATTCAATAATGCCCCTGCCTGGCTGCAAGCAGTAGACTGCATCATGTATAGACCTATTTATTCCCAGCAGGCCTTCCCTCCCAGGCCCCACTCGCTGGCTGCTTTTTCTCAAACTTGACCAAGCTCTGGAGCGGACAGCTGCTAATGAAAAACAAATTGTTATATTACCTAGGAAAATAATTTGCAGGAAACCCAAATTAACAGTGACGGAGGAAGGAGAAAAAAAGCAATGGATGGAGCCTGAGGAAGGCGTATGTTGTTCAATATAAGAAGGAAACTTATCTGAAAAACAGGAGCCGGTCCCATTAGCAGGAGTGCAAATTTGAAAAAGGAACGCCTTAAGTAAAAGCCAGTTTCAGAGATAGGGATCATTGAAGGATAAAACTAGCATTATAACAAATTCCAGGAACTAACTAAACATGGCATGCCTTGCCAATAAGTATATTGAACCCCTTTTCTACATGCAGCACAGAAGCTGCTTCATATTGCTTGACCTGTAGAGCATTCACAGTGGTGCCAGGACATGCAGGAGGGTCAGGGACTTGTGTAATGATGGCGATAGTGGATGGGGTCTGCCTGGGGTTACCTGTAGGATAGTCCAATAGGCTGGATTAAGGTGTGACTACACTGCCTAGTGAAGTCTGTAATTTAACAGACATTGCCAGACACACTTTCTTTCTTTTTCATCACTACAAGTTCATATAGGACATTTGTGAAAGATGTGGCTGTTGCTCACCTATGCCAGAACCTTGGGCATTGCTAGTGCCGGGCATGTGCCCTGAGCATCTGCTGGTGAATGCCCTGGGTCCCAATGCCACAACCTGTGTTTTTTTCATCATTATGTCACTTATCCAGCTACTAGATAAGTGATAGAGATATCCTGGGTCCTTTTACCACCTCATTGCTGGCTTTTGTCAAAATGAAACTGGACCAATATTTGCAGTTAGCTCTCAGCATGCTGCTATACACCAAACGATTATTTTCATAATTGATTAGTTGGCAGATTATTGTTTCGATTAATTGGATAATAACCTTAAAAAAGTGTGGTGTATAATTTAGTTACTATATAATTTTTTTTTTTTTAAAAAAGGCAATTTATTCTTAACCACTTCAAGACTAAGTCTGTTTTTTTAATTCTGTGCTTACGAGTTAAAAACAGTTTTTTTTTGCTATAAAATTACTTAGAACCCCCAAACATTATATATTTTTTTTCTAACACCCTAGAGAATAAAATGGCGGTCATTGCAAAACTTTATGTCACACCGTATTTGCACAGCGGTCTTCCAAGCGTGCTTTTTTTAAAAAAATAAATTCAGTTTATTTCATTAAAAAATAAGAAAACAGTAAAGTTAGGCCAATTTTTTTCCATATTGTGAAAGATAATGTTACGGCGAGTAAAATGATACCCAACATGTCATGCTTCAAAATTGCGTCCGCTCGTGGAATGGCGACAAACTTTGCAACTTAAAAATCTCCATTGGCGACGTTTAAAAAATTCTACAGGTTAACAGTTTAGCGTTACAGAGGAGTTCTAGTGCTAGAATTATTGCTCTCGCTCTAACAATCGCGGCGATACCTCACATGTGTGGTTTGAACACCGTTTTCATGTGTGGGCAGGACTTACGTATGCGTTCGCTTCTGCACGCAAGCTCGGCGGGCCGGATCGCTTTAAATTTTTTTTAATTATTTATTTTGCTTTTTACTTTTTATTTTTACACTGTTCTTTTTTTTAAAAAAAAATTGATCACTTTTATTCCTATTACAAGAAATGTAAACATTCCTTGTAATAGAAAAAAGCATGACAGGTCCTCTTAAATATGAGATCTGGGGTCAAAAAGTCCTCAAATCTCATATTTACACTAAAACAAAAAAAAAAAATCTGAAAAAAAATAACAGCCCAAAAAAAAAAAACGGGCCCTTTAAGACCGTTGGGCGGACGTGACTTCTCATGTCATTTCTGCCCCGCCATGTTATGGACACAGACACTGGGGGAGACGGATCGGATCATCTCTGCCGCTGACGGCGAGTCCAGTAAGCGGCGGAGATGACCGGAAAGGGGCGGGAGGGGGGGGCACCTCTCCCACCGCTGATATAAGTGATTTGGCGGCGAATCCACTGCTAAGACCACTTTTATCAGATGCAGAATCGTCTGCTGAAAAAAATGGTATCTGTATGGTGCCTGCAGCTGCAGGCACCATTCAGATATCACCACTCAAACCCAGGGGCGTCATATGACGTCCGGTGGTACGGAAGTGGTTAAATATCTCTATGCAGTGGTAAATATAAATAACCAACTATATGGTTAGGGAGAAAAATCTCGAATCCACTCTGAGAATAACAGACAGAAGAGATATAATGTATATACTAGTAAAAGTTGAATCTGGTAAATATCATCAGACTCAGAGATCACAAGAAAAAAAATTAAAGACTGTTTTGCCGCTTTTCAGACAGAACTGTAATGTATTATATGCTGGCCATACAAAAACAATGTAAAAAAATGGCATTTTAAGAACGTTCATTGATTTTCTAATTGTTAGTGGAGTCAAATCAGCATTCGTTTTCGACCACAGTGATGGGAAAATTCGAAGGAGCAGAATAGAAAACTTCTTGGTCAGAGGAATTTTCTGAGAGTGTATTTGGTTTTTGTTCAGAAATTACATTTGTTTTAAAACTGAATGTTTAAGGAAAGTGAAGTTTTCAAACAACATTCTTTCATTGAGCGAATATAAAAAGATTTTTGTATGAATATTCTCGTTCGAAAATCGATAGGTGTATGGCCAACATATGGCTCGGTTCACACCTATGCAATTTGCTTTTTGCTGTGCAATTTTTGCTGCGAGTTACATTTTTTCATGCTTTTTTTTGTTGTTGTACAGATTAAAAAAACGCAAATTGCTGCAAAAACGCACTACATGCTTTTCTGCTGCTTCTCCAATGAAGTCTATTGAACCAAAAAAGAAAAAAAGGCACCGTTTTGCATTGAAAAAAGTCCTTGACCCTTTTCAAATACGCAGCAGCTGAAAAAAGCATAGATGTGCACGTGTCCCATAGGAAACCAAGCTAAATGGACCGTAGAGTGTTTCTGCAAAAAACACCAAAAACCGCATAGACGTGTGACCCAGGCCTAAGATGTTTAGTAGCAACAGCATGCTTTTTTTTGTATCACCGGTCATAATGGGGTTAAAAAACCAACATTAGCCCTTTATAGTACAAAAAGAGCAGATCATCGCTACTATAAGGGGTTCATTTATATTGTGCAACAGTGAAAGTAATTATATATATAACTTATATCATATATATAATAATAAATACACACAGAAGTAGGATATATGAGCATTTAACTAGGAGTCAGACATGAAGCTATATGAAGGGTGGAAGGGAGATAATAAAGTAGTACTAAAAGCTGAGACTTTTTTATTCATGCATATGATCATTTAGAATATAATGGACAATACTGGTAAAAGTTTACTTTAAATGTAATTGTAATGCCTTCTATTACCTCCATTACCTCCAGTCTATCAGCCTCCACCTTCCCTGGGTTCAGATGCTGATCTTCCCTGCACACAGTCTTTTAAAGTGATTTTTTTTTTTTTAACAACAAACATTTTATACTTACCTGCTCTGTGTAATGGTTTTTCACAGAGCAGCCTGGATCCTCCTCTTCTGGCTCCTCCTGCCTTCAGAGTGCCCCAATAGCAAGCTGCAAATTGTAATATAGAGAGCCCCTATAGCAAGGTAAAGAAAACTTCTGCCTTTAGAACCACTCACTTCCTGTCCCATGACTACATGTCCCATGATGCATTGCTTCTCACACATTCACAAGTTTTCAGGCACTTACTGACATTTATGGGCGGTGTACTGAGCTGTTTGTGTGCTTCACTGTATTTCCTGATATGTAAACAAATAATGCATTCTGTATGCAGGCCAACTAATTAGCTGGGCGAGTAATTGATTATGAAAATAGTTGACAACTATTTTCATAATCGATTAGGCTACTTTCACACTGGGGCGGGCGGGTGGTAAGTTTCAGCCGGGATTTACCGCTGTTATAGCGCCGCTATGCAGGCAGGAGCGGGGCGCTTTTAACCCCCTAAAGGGATTAGTATGGGGTTAAAAGTGCCGCCGCTCTGGGCTTCCGAGGCGGTGTACAGGCACTACGGGAGCACTGTCCATTGATGTCAATGGAGGGGGCAGTGTAGGAGCGGTGTACACACTGCTCACCGCAACGTCCCAAAGATGCGGCTTGCAGGACTTTTCTTGCTGTCCTGCAAGCGCACCGCCCCAGTGTGAAAGCACTCAGGGTTTCACACTGGGGAGAATGGGGGGAGAGTTTTTCAGGCGCTGCACAGGCGCTATTTTTAGCACCGCAGCGCCTGAAAAACGTTTCAGTGTGAAAGTAGCCTTAGTTGTCCATTAATCGATTCCTTGTTTCGGCCCTACCTAATACACTTAGCAAATTGTACATTAAGATACTCTGAGGTTCCTTCAGATATCTGCAGTCACAGACTCTAAAGTCCTGCCATTTATGGATATACAGTGCCTTGAAAAAGTATTCATACCCCTTAAAATTTTCCACATTTTGTCATGTTACAACCAAAAACGTAAATGTATTTTATTGGGATTTATGTGATAGACCAACACAAAGTGGCACATAATGGTGAAGTGGAAGGAAAATCATAAATGGTTTTCAAAATTTTTTACAAATAAATATCTGAAAAGCGTGGCGTGCATTTGTATTCAGCCCCCTTTACGCTAATACCCCTAACTAAAATCTAGTGGAACAAATTGCCTTCAGAAGTCACCTAATTAGTAGAGTCCACCTGTGTGTAATTTAATCTTGGTATAAATACACCTGTTCTGTGAAGCCCTCAGAGGTTTGTTAGAGAACCTTAGTGAACAAACAGCATCATGAAGGCCAAGGAACACATCAGACAGGTCAGGGATAAAGTTGTGTAGAAGTTTAAAGCAGGGTTAGGTTATAAAAAAATATCCCAAGCTTTGAACATCTTATGGAGCTCTGTTCAATCCATCATCCGAAAATGGAAAGAGTATGACACAACTGCAAACCTACCAAGACATGGATGTCCACCTAAATTGAAAGGTGGGGCAAGGAGAGCATTAATCAGAGAAGCAGCCAAGAGACCCATGGTAACTCTGGAGGAGCTGCAGAGATCCACATCTCAGGTGGGAGAATCTGTCCACAGGACAACTATTAGTCGTGCACTCCACAAATCTGGTCTTTATGGAAGAGTGGCAAGAAAAAAAACATTGTTGAAAGAAAGCCAAAAGAAGTCCCGTTTGCAGTTTGCGAGAAGCCATGTGGAGGACACAGCAAACATGTGGAAGAAGATGCTCTGGTCAAATGAGATCAAAATTTAACTTTTTTGGCCTAAAAGCAAAACGCTATGTATAACGGAAAACTAACATTGCACCTCACCCTGAACACACCACCCCCACTGTGAAACATGGTGGCAGCATCATGTTGTGGGGATGCTTTTTTCAGCAGAGACAGGGAAGCTGGTCAGAATTGATGGAAAAATGGATGGGACCAAATACAGGGCAATCTTAGAAGAAAACCCATGAGAATCTGCAAAAGACTTGAGACTGGAACGGAGATTCACTTTTCAGCAGCTACAATGGAATGGTTTATATCAAAGCATATTCATGTGTTAGAATGGCCCAATCAAAGTCCAGACCTAAATCCAATTGAGAATCTGTGGCAAGACTTGAAAATTGCTGTTCACAGACGCTCTCCATCCAATCTGACAGAGATTGAGATATTGAGAAGAATGGGCAAAAATGTCCTCTCTAGATGTACAAAGCTGGCAGAGACATCCACAAAAAAAGACTTGCAGCTGTAATTGCAGGGAAAGGCGGTTCTACAAAGTATTGACTCAGGGGGGTTGAATCCAAATGCCCCCCACACTTTTCACATATTTATTTGTAAAAAAAATGTGAAAACCATTTTTTATTTTCCTTCCACTTCACAATTATGTGCCACGTTGTGTTGGTCTATCACATAAAATCCCAATAAATCCATTTACATTTTTGGTTGCAACATGACAAATGAATACTTTTTCAAGGCACTGTATCTGGCAAATCTCTGGTGTTTTCTGAGAGTGCTAAAGCTTTCCCGTTCCTTCTTCCTGAGCATTCCTACTGGTCAGCAAGGTAGCTCCTCATAGTGATAGTCCAAAGGAAACAGTTGGGCACCAAGGACCAAGTGGCCGCCTTGCACACCTGAGAAACCGACGCCTGGTGTTGGAAAGCCCAGGAAGTATTAATCGCCCTGGTAGAGTAAGCCGTGACCGGAAAGGGGGGCTCCTGGCCCCCAACAGCATACACACGGGTCACCGTCTGTCGTATCCAACGGGAAATGGTGGCCGACGAGGCCGCCATCCCCTTGCGCTGGCCATCCACTGCGACAAAAAGCGCATTGGACCTCTGAAATGAGGCCGTGGCTGCCAAATAAACCCGCAGAGCCCTAACCACATCCAGAGAGTGCAAAGCAACTTTCTTAGGATGAGACAGGCGTGGACACAGCAAAGGGAGGACAATGTCCTCATTGATGTGAAAAGAAGAGACCACCTTCGGTAAGAAAGACGGAGAAGGGCGCAAAACCGCCTTATCCCTATGTAAGACCAAGTACGGGGACCTACAGTTCAGAGCCGCCAGCTCAGACACCCGCCAAACGGATGTTATCGCAACCAGAAAGGCCACTTTCTGCGAGAGCAGTTGCAGGGAAATTTCCCTGATATTTTCGAAAGGCGGCTTCTGAAGCACTGAAAGGACCAGTTTAAGGTGCCAAGGGCGACCATACCGTGGGAGCGACACAACGAACCCCCTGGACAAAGGTACGTATCAAAGAATGCGTTGCCAAGGGACGCTGAAAAAGAATCGCCAGGGCAGAAATCTGCCCCTTAAGCGTGCTCAATGCCAACTTGTGATCTAGGCCTTGCTGAAGGAAGGCCAGCACCTGAGCCACCGAAAAAGAATGGGGTTTCCATCCCTCCGCCTCGCACCAGGCAATGTAAGCCCTCCAGGTGCGGTGATAAATCTTACGCGAAGTGGCCTTACGCGCCTTGAGCATAGTAGGAATGACAGACTCAGAGAGTCCCCTATCTTTTAACACCTAGGACTCAATAGCCAGGCCGTTAAAGCTAGCGAGGGTAAAGCAGGGGGCAAGATGGGTCCCTGTGAAAGTAGGTTCTCACGAAGCGGGAGCCGCCAGGGAACATCGAGCACCATCCGCACCACGTCGGCGTATCAAGGACGCAGAGGCCAATCTGGCGCTACCAGAATTGTTGGAATCCCTTCCACCTCTATCCTGCCCAGCAGGCGCGGGAGTAGCGGAAGTGGAGGGAAGGCATAGAGCAATCGGTACCGAGACCACGGAGCCACGAGAGCGTCTGCTGTGTCTGCCAGTGGATCCCTTGTTCTGCTCACGAAGGCCAGCACCTTCCGGTTGAGCCGGAATGCCAGGAGGTCCACGTCTGGTGTACCCCACCTTTGACAAATCTGGCGGAACACCTCCGGGTGCAGGGACCACTCTCCCTGGTCCAGCCTCTGGCGACTGAGGTAGTCCACCTGCCAATTCTCGACGCCCGGGATGTGAACGGCGGAGATTGCCGGCACGTGAAGCTCTGCCCACCGCAGAATGTGGACTACTTCTGATGCCGCTGCCGCGCTTCTCGTTCCGCCCTGATGGTTCACGTAAGCCACAGCCGTGGTGTTGTCTGACTGGACCTGAACAGGACGCCCGTGCAACTTCCCCGACCAATGGGTGAGGCAAAGCCTGATCGCTCGAAGTTCCAGCTGATTGATCGGGAGACGGGACTCTTCCGGAGACCAGAGGCCCTGGGTTGACAACTGCCCCAGGACTCCCCCCCAGCCGTATAGGCTGGCATCCGTCATAATCACCGTCCAGTCCACGGGAAGAAACGACTTCCCTAGCCCCAAGGCCGGGGCCCGCAGCCACCAGGTGAGGGAAACTCGAGTCCGGTGATCCAAACTGATCACCCGATCCAGGGATAGCGGAGACTTGTCCCTCCGCAGCAGGATTGCCTGCTGCAGGGACCGGGTGTGACTCTGGGCATAGGGCACCGCCTCGAAGGTGGAGACCATCAGCCCCAACACCCTCATGCAAAATCTGAGATAGGACCACCACTGGGACAGCAGGAGCGTCAAGACCTTGGCGGCAGGGAGAAACACCTTTGCCCGCTCTGTGTCCAAGACCAAGCCCAGATATTTCAACCGGCACGACGGAGTCAGCACCGACTTCGGAAGGTTGATCACCCAGCCGAAGTCCCACAGGAAACCGAGGGTGATGTCCACACTGTCCTTCAAAGCTGAGGCCAACTCCGCCCGCAGGAGGTCGTCATCGAGATATGCCACTACTGCTATGTCCCTCTGTCGCAGCAGAGCCAGCACCGGCGCTAGGAGCTTGGTGAAGACCCACGGAGCTGAGGCCAGACTGAACGTAAGGGGCACAAACTGGTAGTGGAGATCCCCTACCGCAAAACGCAGAAAGCGCTGGTGGCGCGCACATATGGGCACATGCAGATACGCGTCCTTGATCTCTAAGGAGGCCAAGAAGTCTCCCTGACAAAGCGCTGCCACCACAGAGCGGACAGATTCCATTCTGAATTTCCGCGCCCTCACAAAGAAGTTGAGAGCCTTCAGGTCCAAGACAGGCCTGACCCCATCTTTTTTCGGAAGCACAAAAAGATTTGAATAAAAACAGTGGGAAACGGGCCTGCCGTCGCCCTGGGGCAAGCCCCAGATTGGAGGTGAAGAACCTGTCCTGGGGCTGGGTACGGAACTCTATCTTGTACCCGGATGAAATCACCTCGCGTACCGAGATCCGAGATGCAAGAGGTCCACCGGTCCGTGAACCGCAAGAGCCACCCCCCCACCCAAACCGCGGGCAGGGGCGACCTATCATGCGGAGGGGGACTTCTCCTCCGCCTTCTCGGTCTTAGGCTGCCAGGGGCGCTTCTGGCCCCCCGCGGGGGCCTTGGCGGGCTGAGAGACCTTGTTCGGGGCACTTGGTGCACGAAAAAACCTCTTTTGAGTAGGGAAGGAAGGGCCCGCCCTGCGCCGGGGATCCTTGCCCCTTCTAGGCTCCGGGAGGAAAGTACTCTTCCCCCCAGTGTAATTCTTGATGATCTCATCCAGGGAGGCCCCAAAGAGACGACCACCTTCAAACGGCAGGTCAGTCAGGCCCATCTTTGATGCCTGGTCTCCTGACTAACATCTAAGCCACAGCCGTCTAATGACGATTGCAAGTATGGACACTTTTGACAGCATGGGAGCCATGTCGAGGGCCTCATCGCAGAGGTACTTAAGGCCCTGAATCAGCTGGTCTGCCATCTGCACAGGTTCCAGAGGGGCCTGGAGATCTTCCAAAGCCAGGTGCACGATGGCCACCCATTCCGTGAGCGCCTCTGCCACCAGCGCTGAAGCCAGCGCCGGCCGCATGGCCGACCCCGCGACCAGGAACATTGCCTTGGACACCGCCTCAGTCCTCCTATCGGCCGGGTCCTTGAATGATGGAAAGCCCTCAATCGGAATAGTGGTCTCTTTGTGCAGGCAAGCCACAGGCGGGTCCATCGCTGGGGACTTCCACTTCTGCAACAGGGTATCCTCAAAGGGATAACACACAGAAAAACGTTTAGGCATGGCAAATGAATCCTGAGGTCGTTGCCACTCCTTGTAAAAAAAACTGATCAAAGTACGACAAATATCTTAGGCGTCCGGGGCGGCCTATGCGACCCAAAAGTGTACGGCGCCCCCTGTGTCGCAGCCGGGCGCAGCTTCAGTGTCTCACGGACCACTGAGACCACCAGAGCCCGTTCACGAGCCGTGGGGGTCCCCGAGGGCTCATCCTCTTCATCAGATGGGTCCCCGAGCTCGCCTTCCGACAGCTCCAGGGGTCTCCGACACCACGGAGCCCCCCTCAGGCTCCGAGTCCTCACCAGAGGACGGGGGATGGGGTGGCCGTTTCCTCGCCACCCCACGGTCACGGATCGGTTCCACCCGGGAGAAGAATCCCTCCAGGATGGCCGTCAAACTGTCCAGTGGAACCACAGGTCCCAGCGCTCCCTGGTCCCCACCGGAGACACCTGGCTGGGAAGCAACTGCTTCTGCTGCCATTGCCCACACCCCAGAAGACACCCACCGGCCAAACCGGACTGTGAGTCCCACACTGCCCCTCAAGCTGTCGCACTAGGGCCCCAGAGGCTCCCAAGAGGACTCACCCCACCGACCTGGGTGCTGCCGTTAGCGCTGCTGTAGCTGCCTGTAACCACCACTGCCACTGATCTGCGTCCCCCACGTGTAGGAAAAGCTCTTCTGGCCTGATCCGTGCCAAGAGAAACAGGACCGCCCATCCAGCCGGAGAATCTAAGGCCAGGATACGGCGGACCACGTAAAAAATGGCCACCGTATACACTAGAGACCAAACCCAGTGGCCGGCTACCGCAAAATGGCAGCCGCGATATACATGCAGCCGGCTACAGGAAAATGGCAGCCGTGCACAACATGCGGCCGGCTACAGGAAAATGGTGGCCGTGCAAAACATGCGGCCAGCTACAGGAAAATGGCGGCTGACTAACATGCCGATCGCCCACAGCCATCCAGGGGAACGCAGCCAGGCAGGGAGTGCTACAGCCCAGGGGGGGGACACAATACTAGAGGATAGGCAGGACCACCTATACCCGCGGAAGGGGGACACTACCCGCCGCCCCTCCCCCCCGCGGGGGGGGGGGGGGAAGGAGAGGCATACTCACCACTCTGGACCCGAGGCAGACCTGCCACCCCGCCAGTTCGGGGGGGGAGCTGCTGGCCACGCATCACCCGTGACGCGGACTCCGGGGGCCCGCTCCTAGGTGTGCTGGCGGGACGTTCAACCTGCCGGCTGCCCCGCACGGAACGAGGCCCGATGCGGCCGAACCCGCGTGCAGCTAAGGGTCGGCTCACATCCGTCGGCCGTGCTGGGGAGACTCCCTGGATCTAGGATATCCAGCCTGTCACCCAGCCGGCTACTTGATTGCATTCTTCATCAGAAATCTTGAGAAAAAAGAAAAAAAGAACGGGGAACCGCAGATCCCAGCAGGGAGCCAGGTCCTACTCCTTGCACTAGGCAGAAAAAACTGAGTTGCTGAGCAGGGCAGGAAGGGTTATGCCAAGTGAGGACTGCCCCCTGGGAGGGTCTGTGTCTGCTTTGAGCTGAACTACGTTCTGCCTAGTCCACTCCTAGTGAAAGGTGCATAAACCCCACGTCAAGAATAGAGGCTACGTCCGTCAATGAACGATTGAGAAAAGAGCAACAATTTTGTAAAAAACACAAAACAAAAAAAAACCAAAAAAAAAAACGACAATATTTCTTACTTTTTGCTAGAATACAAATCCAAAAAAAAATTTTTTTTTCCTCATATTTTTGGTAAATAAAATGATTTCTTTGCGCAAAAGTTTCCGCGTTTATAAACCATGAGAATTAATTTCTGGCGTTTTTGCAATTTTTTTTTTTTTAATGGTAATGGCGGTGATCTGCAAATTTTATCGGGACTGCGATATTGGGGCGGACATGTCGGACATTTCTGACACTTTTTTGGGACCAATGACATTTATTTATTTATAGAGCGATCGGAAATTTAAATGTCCACTGATTACTGTATAAATATCATTGGCAGTGAAAGGGTTAACCTGGGGCGGGCGCTCTAGGGGTTAACTGTGTTCCCTGGGCATGTTCTAACTGTGAGGGGGCTGGGCTGTCAGGAGCATGAGAAATCTAACTGATGCCAGTGACAGGGATCAGTAGATCTCGGTCATGCTACCTGACAGCACGGGGAACCGCCTTTTTTACATTGGCGGTTCCCGGTTTTTTAGCTGTGGCCAGCAATCGCGGCTTGCCAGCGGAGATTGGGTCCGCCCGAGCCGCGGTCACACTGCTGCAAAGTGCGGTGGGCACGAGAGCGCACCTCCGACGTTTATAGATGGTGATTTGCGAAGCAGCGCCACTCTGCAGCAGTAAATGTACGCGAGCCGGTCGGGAACTGGTTAAAACAGGGTTTCTTAATCCACACATATTGCACGTTTAAGCTGACCAACTGCGTCTAAGTGATCCTCCTCTAGCCATCCTAGACTGGTCTCGAGGGCATTTGCCCCGTTTCCCCATCCTTTATAAATATTGCACGCTTGTTATGCTTGTTGCCTACCATGACCCACAAACTATTTAAAAAAGCTACAAGGGCTGTGTTGCTAACCTACACTCTGCAATAAAAACAAATAAAAGAGCTAAGAGGCAAATAAATGCTTGTAATCACAGCGACACGGTCACGTAGGGCCACGATAATAAGAGAATTTTAATACGGCCCTGTGTTCTTGTTATGGAATATAAATATTTATCTGCATACATACACATGGACACGCTCATACACACACTGGCTTGCAGATGCACACACAAAACCTTGATGGCTCCGGCGCTGCCACCATGCCAAGCGCGGAGTTCTTGTCAACCCCCATTCCGAGTCAGCACCTGGTCCCTTGGCAGGCTGGAAGGGCAGCTGCACGGGCTGGAGTCGATTCTGACTCTGTTACAGGGATAAATGTCTGATGAGAGCCGGCTGGACCCAATTAACCCTTTTGTGGCCTTGGTTGGCTGAGGTGACCTTTCTCGGCTTTAGTTTTAAAGGAACTCCAGCTCTATTATTTCTATGTACTGCTTAACCATCATAAACCTATGATATTTCTGTCTTCTCATTGCAGACAGGGAACAGCTAATATTCATTCCAGATCTGGACAACTTTGATAAATTAGTGTGTGTAGCTGACCCCTCTGCAGATTTAGGGCACATTTACATTATTGCTGTGCATTAATGCAGGTTGCATCAGGGCAGCCCAATGAACTGAATGGGAAACTAACCAATGCAGAAAACCAACATGCCACATCAGGCTAACATGAATAAATCAGGCATGCCCCATTTTTGGCAATGCGGGTCTGTTAGGAACAATGAGACAGATCAGATGAGTATAATGATCCACCAAAGAGGATGGGCTGGGTGCTAGCCACGGCTCGCAACCGTGAGCATATGGACCCAAAAAGGAAAGAATGGGGGCACACCAACGTCCGTCCAACAGGTTTATTGAAAGGCTGCCACCAGGACTATGACAACGGACCAAGGGGTTTTGAAGAAGCACTATGTATGTGTGAAACGCGTCACCCCTTGATCCATTGTCATAGTCCCGGGGGCAGTCTTTCAATAAACCTGTTGGACGGACTTTGGTGTGCCGCCATTCTTTCCTTTTTGGGTCCAAATGCGTGTCTGTTGCCTTAGTGTGTTGGGGTGTCATTCAAAATGAATGGCACCAAAATGCATGTAACATGCATTACCATAATGCAGTAATGTAAATGGGCTCTAAAAGTGTACTCCAGTGTGAAGCAAAAGTAGAATAATCAGGAAGCAAAAATTACATTCACTATGGGGTTGATTTACTAAGACTGGAGAGTACAAAATCTGGTGCAGCTCTGCATAGAAATCACGCAGCTTCCAGTTTTATTGTCAAAGCTTAATTGAACAAGATGAAGTTAGAAGCTGATTGGCTACCATGCAGAGCTGCACCAGATTTTGCACTCTCTAGTTTTAGTAAATCAACCCCTATGTGACATTGACCCCCCCTATACTCTTTGCTGCTTTCCCGGTTTATATTGTATACAAACTAGCTGCGATATAGGGGTCTATATATGGAAATTGCCCTTATAGTGTCTAAAGCCAAATAAAAGCATCTGTTATGCATTCTTTAAAGTAAATTTGTATTCCACATTCCATTCCGACCATCATATTAACTCAAGCTTGAGTCAAAGAGCAAATAGATAGATGAATATGTGCGAGCTGTTTTACAAGCAAAAGGATTAGTATTCCTCTCCATCCAATCCTGAGATGTACACAGCTCTGCCACACAGCAATGCACTTTCTGGCCAAGGGTAAGACCTGGTATTTCTCCGCTACAGTTCGGTAACACAGGTTGTGTCCCTCCCCCCAGCCTGTGACTGGATATCGAAAGGAGAAGCAGCAGACAGATGAGCTCATCCTTATCCTCTTTGCTCCTATCAGCATGTTCCTTGTTAGCATATAAGCACTACAGCACTGCTGATAGGCTCCTTGTGCTGCTTCTTGCTCTATCCCAACCAGACATCTGATGTACAAGGACTGTAACAGGCTGAGACCAAGTCAAATCCAGGTAAATTATTGATGAGTTAATGAATACAGAGCTTCATTAATGTGTGTATTTAATTATATCTACCTAGAGATCGGGTCTCCTGCAGAGTGCGGCGGACCTGCTACAGCGCACGCTCGAGCTGCCGTTTATAAACAGCGATTTGCGGGAAGCTGCCACTTTGCAGCAGTAAAAGTACGCGAGCAGTCGGGAACCGGTTAAATACCTGGGGTCAGCCCAGTCTGGGAGGAGAGTTCGGATGGAAGAACTGGGAGATGGAGCACTAGTTGCGGAGGCCGAGGAAGCAGCCCCCAGTCTGGGGGGGGGGGGGTGACCTTGGGTCTGGAGGCTCGGGAGTGGAAGGGACCCCACAGTACATCCCATGGGGAGTCCTGACCAAGCAGCATGACAGAGCAACGGAGTGGTGCTGCCGGGCAAGTCTCCAGCAGGGATCCACCAGGTGTCGGTGAGTGACACACACCCAGGGAAGCTGGAAGAGGCACACCGGAGCAGATTGGAAAGTGAGAGAGACAGTCTGAGAAGGGTGCAAGAGACAGTTGGGACTGTGGTGTCACCGGGCAGTGGAGCTGGGTTGCTGCAGCCAGGAGGGCTGGTAGGGCCTGAAGAAGGGACTGGCTGGGAGCAGCAGTCCGCCTAGGCTAGCTAGCACATTTGTACTTTTGCTACATCTGAGGCGTCTGCCACCCCTTGCCTGTAATGGGTGGTTCACTGAGGCCTGACCAGAGTCAGAGGCGGGTTTCACCACGTGCTAGCTAGGCCTGGAAAAGTGTTGTGCAGGAGAGAGAAGTAA